>SNQJ01S0168230.1:24496-39121 GCA_010110895.2 Picea sitchensis
TTATTTTTCTAGGTTGCACAAACTAGCTTAGGATTTAGAGCCTTGGAATAGGATTTTGTGAGTAAACTTCTCCAAGGCTATTAAATCAACATATGTGTCTGACTAAGGGAGTGGAGAAATCCATTGTATAATTGGTAATATCAAGAGGCTTTGCTTACACTTGAGTTAAGCACGAGTTCACGTGAGGTTGGTTGAAGGGATATCCCCCTGATACCTTCTTAGCGTCAAATATATTTCTGGGGATCTATTTGTATATGGGGATCTTGCTATTACCTTTACCTCTGTGAGAGGTAGTGATTTCAAGGTTTAGATATTTGTTACCCTGCCCATATGGTGGACCTGACTTATGATTGTTCACCTGTGCATTGGTTATATCTTGGTTTCTTAGTTTCTTGACATAGGTACCACATAGGTTACTTGCAGGGGTTATTCTGCAGGTACCCTAGGTCAGAGAAGGGTTGGACAACACACAACCTTTATGGAGGATTACCTCTATGGGGGTATTTGACCGACTGGTTGTAAATCCCATGAGGGCCCTTATAACTAATTCTGATACCTCTGATCTTTAGCAGGGAGTCTCGAGCCCCTCTTGGGTGAGGCATACCTACTTTAAGGAGGGAGGCCCATTTCAACCACTTTATCCTGTTTATGTGCATATTGAACTTTTGATTTTATTTTGGTGTGCTCTTTTACTAGTTGGCCTTAGGATTTGTTTTATATCTCGAGTCTTGAGTCATCGTGGAGCCATACCATCATCCCCACAGGTCTCGCCACTTGTTACAGTTACCACTACATTTTGAGTCTTTGCCTTCTAAAAGGCATAAAGCTACCAAATGTGGTACACACACCTTCACTTATTAGACTTGTGATCATACAAGGATGAGTACTAAATTGAGTCAAAAAGATATTGGGAGTCCTTCGACTCCCTTACCTATTATAGTTAACGATACACCTTCAACACCTTCAACCAAAATCGTTCTAGTGTCGGAGGTGCCTATCATCACCTCTTCCCATCCTATAGTGAATAATCAACCTATAACTATGAACCCTTTTGGGTCTCTTTGTCACTCACCGAGCTATAATGTTTAATCCATCTGTATGGCCTCTAGTCCTTTTTCCTATGGTATGTCGAACTTCAAATCATAATTTTCAACCTCCATCCCAGCGGTTGGTACGAATACTAACATTGGACTTGGGGAACATCTCCTCCACATAATCCATTCTCGTTTGGTGGTACTCATGTCCTACAAACGACTCCTACCATTGGAGGCTTTCCTCCTTTTAACCCTCATCAGAACATTCCTATTGGAATGGTGCCCAACCAACCCCTCATGAATCATTCTGGAGGAGGGTCTTACAATCTCGGACAGGGCCATGGTTCTTACCAGAACCCTGGATGGGCTTGGATTCCCCAACAACAATCTTTCCAGGGAGCTTGGGGCTAGATGCCATAACCCCGTCTCCCTTTTCTGGCCACGCTCAATCTGCTAGAATTGTCTAAGTTAATAAACAACCCTGTGTGTCATGATCCGACATGGCCCCCCATCCCCAGTAAGTTTCCTTTGAATATTTCAAAATTAGAGGGTAGAAATGGTGAGGATCTTGGTGATCACATCACTACTTTTCACCTTTGGTTCTCTTCGAATTTCATTAACATCGATTCTATTCAGCTAATATTGTTTCAACGCACCCTCACGGGGGTTTCCATGAAATGGTATATCGAGCTACCTAGGGGGGCATACAAAACTTTTAATCAATTGGTTTTAGTATTCCTCAACCACTTCCAATTGTCAGTTCATTACGGTGCTGGAATAGAAATTATGTCAACCTTTCATTAGGACAAGGCCACTCATATCTCAGATCACATCTAGGAGTTACGTAGATGAAATAGATTGATCAAGGCATACATACCCCCAAAAATCCTGCTAGAGTGGTTCCTTAAGTCTCTCCTTCCTTATATTTCAAAGGATTTTTCTACATCCGGGGTTACATCTGAGGAAGAAGCGATTTTTAAATCCTAGCAGTTAGATCTTATATATGATCAGTCTAGGATGTTATACAAGATTCTTCCAGATGCACCGTGGTCAAACTATGACCCTAAACAAAATCTTGGGCCTCATGCCAATGGCATTGTAGGCGCCGCCAATGTGAAATCCACGGACTTGGTGACAAGAAATTTGAAATTGTTGTCTCTAAACCATTCTTTAGAAGGAACAACTTCATCTATGTCCTCCAATCCCACTCAGTTAGTGGATGTACACTCTATGCAATCGTCGACCAGCCCGAATGGTAACCAACAACCAGGAGGGAATAAAAATAAAGGACGTAATAATAATCGTAAGGGTGGGAAAAATAATAATAAACCCAAGGACAATGGTAATAATGAGAAGTTGAATAATAATGTTGGTGAGGGAAAGAAAGAAAAGTGGAAGGTGAAGTTTCCCTATAAGCTTTTTACAGACAATCACCTTACCCATTTATACCCCAAAATTGCGGAAGCTACGAGGCTTTTATCTCTACTTCCCACTGTGCTGACCAATAATTTTCCACATAACTAGCACATGGCCTCGAGCTCCTTGAATGCAGGAAATGTGTCGAGTGAGAGTCAAAACCCACTGACACAATATGGTGACCATTTATGCATCAATATGGTTAAATATTAGGTTAATGTAGCCACTCGATCTCGCGATTACAGTTCTCCATGGACTGTACCTGGTCTAGAGTATCCCCCTCCTCCAGAGATTCCCTTGCAGATCGAAAAACCAAAGCCCCCACCTCATATTCTGAAATGAGTAATCAAGTGCTCTACCCATAATACTAATGCTAGAGACGACCAAAATTACTCTATTGTTGAGGACCTGGGTCAAACCCCTTGTGCGATGTCGACTCTAGAGGTAATCTAGATGTTTCCTTCAGCGAGGAATGCCTTGCTATCTGCGTTACGAGCTTTAGATCCTTGTGGCTCAAAATTTATCAAGTTTGACGTCACAAATGTGAAGCCTCTCTTTCCTTACCACGTGGAATTCCAAATCCACATGGGTTACTTGAAGTATACCATCAAGCGTACTATTTTTTACGAAGGTGCTACAACATGTGTGATGTCCCTGGTCTATTGGAAAGCCCTCGACTATCTGACCCTTTCTCAGTCTCCAACCATGTTGACTACTTTTGACGATTGTTCCTTCCTCCCTCACAGTATTCTTCCTACCTTTCTGGTCCAGTTAGGTGGGAATATGGTAGAGGTGGATGTAGAGGTGGTTGATGTGCCCCTCAACTATAACTTGTTACTAGGAATAAATTGGACTTACACTATGACTGTAATCATATCATCCATTTTCCATACTCTTTGTTTTCCTCACTATGGAAAGATCGTGATGATCGAATAATTGTCCTTTGCATATGCTAGCCCCAATGCATCTGTTGGACCGTCGATCCCCGTGATCGACAATTCTCAGCTGACAACTGAGAATATCAGTGTCAAAATGTATTCATCCCTTATGGTCACCTTCGACTTCATGGCACTGATTTACCATATATACGCCATGTCCAGTAGGCCCATTTTGTCAGAGAGGTCCATTCCTTTCTGCACTTCCTATTTTAACAATCCTTGGACCCATACCTTCTCGATGACGTCTTGTGAAGGTCAGTTACATTTTAGAATGGCCATGCCACTATCAGCAGCAGAGGTTGCATATCAAATTGTTCTTGACTCTTTCGTTTATCTGGATCCTGCTACCTCACAGATGGACAAGGAGGATCTTGTTCTGGAGCCTGTGTGGGCCACTTCATCATCTTGTTCATGTGACTGCCTTGATGAGACTTTTCCTTCAAATGAAGCTATCATTGAGGCCATGAATGGTTCTGAAAAACCTTGGTATGATATGCATCATCGTTATTATTTCCTCCCAGAGCTTGCCAGAATCGAGCAAGATGATTTTAGATCTACTTTGAGCGAGATAGTCGGTCACACCATAGTTCCACTTGATACACACAAAATTTATGCCAAATGAAACATGGTGAGTACCTTTCCTACCGTCACGATCGATATCTCTCGTATCCCTGACAAGATTGAAAATGTATACATTGGTGTTGATTGTTCACCAGAAGAAATTCTGATCTACATCAAACTCTTCAAGGAATTCTGAGATGTATTCTCTTGTTCATATGAAGAGATGCCAGGAATCAACCCTCGAATTTTCGAACATGAGATTAAAACGTACCCGGATGCTAAGCATGTTCAACAACATCTTATAGATGTCAATACCAGGAAGGCCCCTACTATTACGGAAGAGGTAGAAAAACTTCTTAATGTTGGCTTTATCTACTTGGTTCCCTTGACTGAATGGGTATCCAATCCCATTCTTGTGAATAAAAAGAAAGGAACCATCCGCATATGCATGGATTTTCGTGACTTGAACAAAGCCTGTCCTAAAGACAACTTCCCGACACCCTTCATCGATCAAATTCTCGATGAGTGTGCGGGGAGCGAAGTTTTTTATTTCATGGACAGATTTTCAGGTTATAACCAAATTTAGATTAAACCCAAGGACCAACATAAGACAACATTTATTTTCCCTTGGGGTACTTTCGCATACCAGAAGATGCTTTTCATCCTTAAAAAAATCGGAGCAACCTTCCAACGAGCTATGAACTTCACATTTCATGATCTCAAGCATATAGTAGAATCCTATCTCGACAATATTGTTGCTCACTCTCGTAAGAGAGTGGATCACCCTAAGAACCTTCATCTAGTCTTTGAAAGATATCTCCATTATCGCATCCGGTTGAACCCTCATAAATGCAATGTTTGTGTTAGGTCAAGTCGTCTTCTAGGATTTTTAGTCTCTGAGACTGGGATAATGGTAGATCCATTAAAGGTTGAGGCAATACTTTGATTGCCTCCCCCGCACACTATCGGCCAACTTCAAGTTTTACAGGGGAAAAATAAAAAATTTCAACGGTTTATAGTGAACTATGCCAATATTAGTAAGGGTTTCATGTGTCTCTTGAAGAAGGACACTCATTTTATCTGGGATGAGCAAGCCTAGGAATCCTTTGATGCTTTGAAGAAATCCTTGGTATCGACGCCTATGTTGAAGTCTCCAAACTACGGTAGAGATTACTCGCTTTATGTCATCACTTCTGAAGAGACAATTGGTATGGTGTTGGTTCAAGAGGATGATGAGCTTTGTGAGCACATCATTTACTATCTTAGTCGAAAATTAGTCGACCCTGAACTCAAATATCCTCATGTTGAAAAGCTAGCTTTGGTTGTCGTTCACATAGTCCAACGATTACGACATTATATATTGCTTTGAAAAACTATTGTGGTTGTCGATGTCAATCCATTTCAATACATCCTTATGAGGCGTATCATAGGGGGAAAGTACAATAAATGGATTGTCATTCTACAAGAGTTCGATCTCGATTTCACTTTTTCAAAGTCCAAAAAATCACTAGTTTTTGCAAAGTTAATATCTAACTTCCCTTGATTAGACGAGGATGTTATTCATGTTGATTCATTTGTAGATGAACACATTTTCCTTTTCTTGTTGTCATACCTCTGGTATGAAGATATTTTTCTCTATATTCAAACTTTGAAGTTCCCTCAACATCTCTCACGATATGACTGACGACGTATATGATACCAAGCTAACAACTACCTTATCATTGAAGACACTCTATATCGTCGAGGAGTAGAAAATATTTTGCATCATTTTTTAACTCACGAAGAAGCCAAGTCTGTTCTAAACGACTGCCATAGTGGGGCTTGTGGTGGTCAACTATCTGGGCTTGCGACGACCCACAAAATTTTGTGAGATGGTTATTTTTGGCCATCTATATTTAAAGATTGCATCGAAGAAGTTAAGAAGTGTCACCCCTACTAGGTGTTCACTCGAAAAATGTGCTCGCATCCAATCCCTCTCCATCCAATCATTACCGTCGGTCCCTTCACCAAGTGGGGGGTGGACTTTGTGGATTGCAACCAAACTTTGGCTGGGGGGAATCAACACATTATCATGGTCGTAGACTACTTTACTAAGTGGGTCGAGGCCATGCCTATAGTTAAATCCGATGGGAATATTGTTGCCTTCTTTGTATTGAATCAAATTATAGCCAGGTTCAGAATCTCGAGTGAGATTGTCACTGATCATGGAATTCACTTTCATAATTAAATGATGACATAACTAGCATATAAACTGGGGTTTAAGCATCGTCATTCTTCCCCTTACTACCCCTAGGAAAATGGAAAAGTAGAGGCTGTGAACAATTCTCTCAAGACCATCTTGCAGAAAATTGTCATCCAGAGAAAATATGACTGGCATATCATACTTTATCCAACACTTTGGGCATACCAAACCTCGATTAAGACTTCCATCAGTTTTTCTCCTTTCCAATTAGTACATGGCGTGGAGTCGATTTTACCTATTGAGTGCGAGATCCCTTCTATTATATTGGTAGTTGCACTCCTACCTGATACTTCTGATCTCGAACAATGCCTCATGCACCTATAGAGTCTAGATGAGCAACATTGAGACGCCTCTACGGCTATCAAAGAAAATAAAATACATGTCAAGGTCCAATATAATAAGTTTGTATGTCCTCGGTTGTACATTGAAGGTGACTTGGTCCTTCTATATGATCAAGAAAAAGAACCACTGGGGGCAGGAAAGTTCAAACCCATGTGGCGCGGTACCTATATCGTGCGACATGTCTTAGAAAAATGAGCCTATGAGTTAGAATATTATGAAGGGAACATGTTGGTTGAGCCCAGGAATGGGCTCTATTTGAAAATATATTACGCTTAAGCCCCAAGCTTGGGCATAAATTTTTGTATACTAATGTAATTTAGTGTATATATATTTTCCCTTTGTTTTTATCTTCAGCTTGCTTATCGAGTTTTCCCTTGGTTGGCATATGTCAATGAAGTCTTTGGTCTATTTAGGATTTGCATATGGGGCCAATAGTCATACACGGAACATGGCTTCCGTCGCTTGGGTTTTTTACTCACCCAAGGGTCTACTGGTGTCTTCAGGTGGCGTATGCCTAGGACCATCCATGACTAATGTGGCCGAATATAACATTGTTATAAAACTTTTGCGTGATTTCATTTTACATGGTATTCACTCTTTAGAGGTTCTCCTGGACTCCTAGTTAGTAGTATGTCAATTGAATGACAGTTACCATGTGCGTGACCCTACTCTACTGCGATGATTCCTACGAGTACGACTTTTGGAATGACAATTTGATTTTATTACTTATCATCACATACCTAGAAGTTCTAATTATTTATCTGATGTGTATGCTAATTTTTTTTTAGATTGGAATTTGTCACGTAACTAAAGCAAAGAAAACATTTTCATCAATGTACACATTGTAACATAAGTTAAGCCAAAGAACCATGCTTTTATATATATTTAAAAAAATATGATGTTTATAGTACAAAATTGGGGCTAACACCCTCAATATACATATACAACCGATCATACAATAGTCATGACATCTACGCTTGTGGCACCATATGAGTGTCATGATAACAGACTATAGTGTTTGTGACACACGGAAAGAGTCGTACCAAAGCACAGGGCACACCTACCACCTGTCGCTGCATAGCCTTCGACAGATCCTCCACCTAAACCATAGGAATCCTCTGCATTAATTGAGACATGTTTCCCTGCATGTTTTGAAGCAGTCTATCTGCGTCCCCTCCCACTATCTCATCTCCCTGGTGCCTTTGACGATGTCATGGAAGTCTGTCTCGTCGTCATGGACCTACGTCTACATCACATACATGTTTAATTAGTACTTAACATCATCCAAAAATATTTTTTTTTTCCTATAAAAAAATACAAAAAAATGAAATATTTAAGAAACTGTGACATACCTATGTCTTTGTAGGAGGAACCTGGTGGTAAGGGCATGTCAAGATCTCCTCTGAAGTCAATCCTTGCATAATGGTAGTCATCCATATCTATCACCTGTCATCTCCACTGGAAGAAGAAGTCATCGTTGTAGTGTGTTGTCACCCCACCTCCCCCCTTTCGCCTCATCACCTCGGTCAATCGTGCCATGTCTAGATCGCGAGGTCCACGTGGAATAATCTCAACTCTAGGTCCCAATACTGGAACTTACTTGAAGAAAAAACTACAAAGGATAGAAGTGAACCCAAAGTTCCTTTTACTAGCCTGTTTGCATTCTGTCAGTTGGATCTTCATGTTGGCCAGCACTGAGGTGCACCAGTCATACACCATGGGTTGCAATCAGTCCACTGATTAGAAAATAAGTGGCCTCGATGCCTAGTGGAAAGAGGTTGATATTGTGATCTGTGTCAAAATGAGGACAACAATATTGAGGCTTGGATTATTTATCTCTCTAGATGGGAGTTGGCTCCCTAACTTCTCAGTCCCTGCAATGCAATGAGTGGCTATGTATTCCTCGATTTTCATGCCACTCCCAGCTCCCTGGACTTTGAGGTTGACCAAGTCACCCTGACGTGACAATCTTGTCAAGAAATAGATGTCCTCAACTTCAATCCTTAATGGTTTTCCATCAAGGTTGAAGCTCTCACCATCCAGATCCCAGTAGTCCACAAGCAATTGTAGCAATCTCACTTGAGCCCTCATACCTTTGAGAGCCCAAAACTTGTATATCCCACATCTTTTTAAGGCCATTTGGGCCCTTGGATCTATCTCCACTACAACATCCACCTCCTCATGCTCTCTTTCTCTCCACTCTAGCATCATCCTGCAAGAGTCAAACCCTTTTTTGAGTTAGCAACCTTTAAAAAACATTATCCATGGACATATACGTGAGTTGTAGTGTACACAGTTTCATATAGGGCTTCTTATACGCTGGTTGTTTTTCAAATAGATATGTATTTATACATATACATGACCCAATAAACTGTATCCCGCGTACATCTAAGTATTGAATTTTCTCCCTAAATAACTTAGAAAACGAGGCCTAATTACAAAATTTAATCCACTTAAAAAAGAGAGGAGAGAAATATGAGTTACATGGTCTAGACGGTCATTGATTCCATTGCTCGTAACTCCATCATTCACCAATTGAAGTTCGGAGGCAATTTGTTCCAAAATCCACTATTTGGGTATAAAATACAAATGGCATAGTTTCATCCAATATTTTGGCCTAATGGACTAATACGACAGTGAATGGAGTTGGTTTTTGTAGTTATATCCAGGGATTCTTGTGGTTTTTCAGTGCCATGTTTCCCGTTCATAACTTTGGACAGGTATTTTAGTTACCCAACATATAGGATAGGTATCCAATCCATCATGCACACTTGCATCATCCTATGACTGTCACTCATATGCCTTTGGTACAAACCCATTTCATAGCGGCAAGGAATGTTCTATCTGCAACTAGAAGTGTTTTTATCGAATGGTAGAGACTTACCAAACATGGGTACCCTAGTTAGATCCTCTCCTTCATTTGATGCCCATGCAAATATTTTTTTCCGTAGGACCGTGAGTCCCTTATAGCTAATACATGACTTTATTTTGAACCTCATTTCTTACTCATAAATAGGATGACCTATACCTAGAGGACTCCCAAACGATTTTGATTTAAGATATTTTCTTAATCGTTTCAAAAAGTGAAAAGATTTCTGAGTGAACTTGTATCTTTCACACTCGTAAATTGGATTTGAAAGGACGTCTATTTGGTGCAATTTTATCCCTTTTTCAAACCAAGTAGACTAAGATTACAAAAAAGGACATTTTTTGGCGTTAAGTTGTAATTGCATCTCATTCTCTTGCCTGCAGTATTGAGCCTATTGTTGGTTCTCTCTTTTGCATTATAAGCCTCTCACCTCAGCAATTTGCATCATCAACCAAGCAGAGCCTTGTTTATATCCTTTGCAGCTTGACACCCTATACCCAGGAGGAAACATTCCCCTGAGTGTCCATCTCCCGCATGCACCTACTTGCATTGAGCATAGATATGTTCCACTACTGGAACTATTTTTTCTTACTTGCGACACTCGTTTCCTCCTCTATATCATAACATTCATTTTACTATGAAAAAACAACAAAAGACGAGCGTGAAGGGAATATTATCTTATATTTGTAGCAGTCATGTTGCCTTTGAAAATAAAACAAAATTTTTTAGTCCACTTGTCATAAAAATTTTGGGTTTAGCATGACCTTAGGAAGTTGAGCTCATTATAGAGAGTTTGCTCCCCCAACTAGTTACTCTTCCAGTTCCTATGGAGAGTTTTATTGATGCCTCCTACATCTCAAAGTTTGAGCATTGAGTCTATGTTGCAAGAGTCTTCCATATGTCTCATGCTCTTGTTCAAAGGATGTTTATCAACTTGTGTCGTTCATTCCTCATAACTCTTGAATTTGCATGTCGACCATTCCCTCAGCGTGTCTAAGAATTACATGAACTTGTATTCCTATTGCACACCCTGGCCCTACGTTCCTCATTGGTAGGTAACCTTGAATTTAGCAGTCGACATTTCATCATTGGTCGTTGACTGGGTGGTTTCCCTTGTGTTCAACGACAAGACATCTATTCACACATTGGGATCCATGCAATGTCTTGTATGCCATTAGCCTTATTGGTGGTTTCCACGCCTTTGTCAGCAATTTTCCTTATTGGCTGCTATTCAGAGGGTATTTTTCGTGTACCTCTTGCAACTAGCACATGCAAAATACACACAGGGTCATTGGTTCGTGAACATTTTCTTCGTCTGATTTCCTCAAAATCATCAAGCTACTTCTTTGTACCTCATGTTGAATGATGAGAGATTCCTTAATGCTCTCCTTTCAGTGGGTCTCCTTCCATCAAATTCAACTCATCTATTATGGAGACAAGACCTAGAGTCCTATGAGTACCTAGAGACTTGCAGTCATTAGTGGAAGTTTATCTCATCATTGATAGTTGGGAATACATCAATGTATCCTGATCGATGGATTATTCAAGTGTTCTACCCAGACACCTCTATTCATACTTGTAATAATGTACTTGGTGCCTTGATACCTACTTTCATTATTGGTAGGTTGTCTTGCATTTGTTAACGGTATACCTTAATGACTGGTAATCAAATGAAGTCTCATTGTGTTCAACCTGAACTCCTTTATTCACACAATGTAGACTTGCACCTTTGGAGGATTGTGTAGAAGACTTGAAGACATCAATTCATAGTCGCATATTTTTTGAGTTGTTGCTACCTTTCATTTGAGCAGTACCTGTGTCACTTCAGTGATCATGGGAGATTAGATTGTACTCCATTGTATACAGATATCTTCATATTGATTTTGAGACTAGTTTTACTGGGCCTTGTTTGTGACTATGAAAGCCGTTGGCATGCAACCACCTTTGTATTTCCTAGTCATGGCCATGGACAACTGTTTGGTATAGTTTTACATGGATTTGTAGTGTAATTCAAATTGGCATCCATGTGTGCAAGATTAGTACAGATTGTAATATTCTCATGAGTAACTAGTTCTTCCAACTAGGTCCCCATTACTCCACTCCTGGGTCTTATAATGTATTTTGGCCATCGTATATAATCCTCTAACATCACACATTAGGGTGAATCTGTTAGAACGAGATTTTCCTCACCCTATGCAAACTTGCACAAAAGGCCTTTTTCCATTTCCCTATGCAGACTTGAAGTCCCTTTTGCAAATACCAGAGCTAAAAACATTATTTTTCCACATATACGCACCCTACCTATTGTACAACATGATTATATGCAGGTTGCACCACTACATCCCGTGTAAATCAGGTTTTGTGCCCAAAATTAAAAAATGGTGTCGGGTTTCCATGTCACGTCACAAGATCCATGATCCTTGACCTTCCATATACTAGAAATGTTCTGACTTGACCCTTCATCTACACTTGAAGGATACAAATGGGAAAAATCTGAGATATTGAAAAGGGGAGAAGAATTCAACTTTGAGAGAAAATTTACTCTGGAGAAATTATTCACTTCATATTGAGTCTTCATACCTTTGTCCTTTTATGTATGAACACATTGTTCATCTCCCAAGCTCTTCCCTACTTGATTGAGAACCTCATTGTCTCCCTTATATGAGCTTGCCTTTGGTGGAGGATTGAAGTGGTGGAGGCCCAGCTGGAAGGGACTTAGTTTCTTGGTTCCAAACCATGCCGACATGAAAGTTTGTAATTCATTCACTTCTACTGATTACATTTTAATATAAATACTCTTTTCTCGCCCAATTAATATCTTGAAAATATTTGAATTGTTATTTCACTAGCATATTTGTTATGAATGTTGATGGATTATGCTATTGAATGTGATAAGATTATATATTATCACCATATGATTGTGTTTCTTGGTTGTTGAGGACAATTTGCAGGTGTATTGCTTTGAGTCAAGTGCTCAACGGTGGAATTCATCGAACGTCTAGACGAGGTAGGCATTTTATCTTGTCTTGCTAGCATATTTTTTTATATAGCATACCTGAGATTAGAGTTGATTTCTTCATTCATTTTCATCTTTTTTGGTTTACCCCTAGCCATAGAGAGATTTTCCTCATAACATCTCTGACCTCTTCTTCATGACTACAAAGATTTTGCCCTTCTTTCATTTTCCTTCTTCAAGGATTTTTTAACTTGACTATTTTTTATGCAAGATTGGATCTGAAAAAAGTGTTGGTATGATTAAATTTTTAGATACACTTCATTTCCATAATTCTATAAAAAAATTCTTATCAATATGCATTTTGGAAACTACCCATTTTAACAAAATAAAAATGGTCAAATCAAGGCTATAGGCCCCTTTTATGTCCAATTTATGGAAAGTTACAAAGTACTTCTCATGATATAATTCTTTAGATCTTTTCTCCTATTGAATATATTTCCCATGACTATAACCATGTTTAGTTTTGAGCTTAGAGATAAAAGTTATAGGCCTTTAAGCTTGCTAATTTTTCCCAATTTCTGCACTTTTTCTAAATTTGGTGCATTCGATATCAAAGGCTAGGTTTTTCCACCTATAAAGGAAAAAATAGTGAGAACTAGAAAAAAAAATTGTTGAGCATAGGTAGAACTTCTAATTATGATAATTTTGAAACCTTCATCTTGTTGGTGTGATACTCTATTATTTTTCTCTATAAATATGGAATTGTCAACTTTTCCCTTTTTGGACTTTCTTTAGACTCATAAATTTTGGTTAAAACTACTATCTTTCAAATGGAGAAAAAACACAAAATTTTCAATAGGAGAAATATTTCCAGATTATTGAGAAGATGAAATGTCGAGGAATACAAATTTTCTAGTTTTTATGTCTTGGGTCGATGTTCCTCCTTTTAAAGTTTCTAAAAATCCCCAAAACTTCCGTTCGAAATAATGGATTTTGTCCATTTTCTGCACCTCCACTCCAAACCCTTTAGAATTTGTCCAAATTCTCCACTAGGTTTCTTGGTGCCTTCTCATAATTTTTAAGATCGAAATTTCATCATCAATAGAGCTTTTATTAGTGAGTACCCTCCCGATCTTTAAAAAATACTAATTACCTTTTTCTAGAATTTTGGAGATGAATTTGCAAACACTCCTCGCTAGCACTATTATAGTCTTCATCACCATAGAATTACCGCCAAAATTTCATCTAATTTTGGCCTTATCTACTCCTATTATGGAAAAAATAAGAAACCTACTCCATACAACCTTTTTGTTTTTATTGACATGGCATGTTGTTGATGTGGCACTTGTGTCCACTTGGATTCTATGTGGCACCCACTAGTTCTACCATGTCATATTCCAACTGCATAAGGGTCAACGTGCTTATGGATCATCAATCTCAGAGTGCATGAGATATCAACTATTCACAACATCTAAATCTCTCTCATCCATACCGTTTTCCCATTTCCAAATGTAATCATGATCATTCATGGGATTCCATTCTCCCTTTTTATCCTAAATCGCCAACCTCTGTGAGTACCTAAAGACCATATATATATTTCTCAAAAAATATCCTAGTCATTCATGACAATTATGAAATCTTGAAACCTTGATGAACTCTAACCCCACGATAAAACCATAGGCATCAATCTCATCTGAAAGAAGTAAGATCAACCATTCATGTAATTTTCAAAACCATGAATCCCCATAAAACTTGAATCCATGAGATCCTATCAACTATTGATCTCACCCATGTGACCAAATATTGGTTGTCCATGTCTCCTCCAAAAATTTGAATCCCCAATGAACTTGAATCCAGTGAGAGGATCTACACCATCTATTTGGTTCCATTAGTTCAAGATGTGTTGTTAATGTTAGTTTATTTCCCCCTCTTTGTGACAATATCTAAGCCTTGATTTATGGCCAATATAATACTGTTCATTTGTGGTGATATGGAACCTCTTCATTTGAATTTTGTCAAACATATAATCTACAAATCACAATTCCTTCTATGTAGTCAAACTTCCAACACATATGACCATAATGATGCACCCGAAACTCCGTGAAATATGCCCATCCACATTAATATTGAGTTGGATCCATCGATGAAATAAATTCCATTGATTTAGCATACATTTTCCTCAATCTTCAATGAGTCTTTTTATCAAACACTTTGTATGCAAACTAGAATTTCTTGTTGTAGAATCTAATTCTAGTCCATATAATCCC
>SNQJ01S0168233.1:0-14684 GCA_010110895.2 Picea sitchensis
ATTTTTTAGCTACGATTAGGCCAATTCCTATTTTTTAGCCACCAATAGGCAAATTCCTATTTTTAGGAGATAATTCCTATTTCCTTAATTTTATGAGATATTTCCTATTTCATGGCTATAGAGCACACTTTAGTAATAATATTAGCCTCCTAGGGAAGTGCACATTGCCCATCTAATACTTGGATTTAACTCACTTCACTTATTTAGTGAATTTTCATAATTAACAAATTCTCACTCAGTTAGGACTTTAGTTCTATTCTTGGACTCTAGTCTTATTCTAGGATATTTTTTCTATTATGGAATGCATGTTGAATTCATGTAGAGTTCTCACTAAGTTCACACTTAAATTTTTGACCTCTTCTTATTATTAACAACTTTTGACTTTAGTTAATTGTTGCTATTGGGAGAAGTTACTTTTTTACTTGAGCATGTACATGGAAATCCCAACCCAGTGCACATTACACCTCATGTGGAGAGTCCTATATATTGTACTCATTATCAAGGATTAATAAATTGTGATTAGAGTTGGTTTCTTAGTCTCTTATGTGTGAAGATTGATTCTATTTTTCTCTCTCCTCTCTCTCTTTTGCAATTAGCTAGTGTAGTATTTCCTTCTCACAATTAGGTCTTGGATTGTGGCTTAATCCTACATGGTATCATAGCCATTATTGTGAAGGAGTATTCAATTTTATTGCAGGTTTATATATCATATTGGACAACCCAAAAATAACTATGGATCAACCATCTTCTTCATTGATCTTGACACCCTTCAACTACTTTGAGTGGAAGCCCAAGATAGAGCTTCTACTTCGAAGCAAGGTTTTGTATAGGATCACCATGGGGACTGAGGTCAAGCCTACTTTATCCATAGAGAAATCAAAATAATCCAATAGAATGGATGAAGCCTACATGATATTATGCTTGAGCATCTCTGCAGATCTCCTCTTTCATGTTGATACTTGCAAGACTCCTAACGATGTTTGGACAAAGTTGAAGGATTTGCTAGGAAATAAAGACAATCTAAGAGGTCATCAGATGAAGAATGATATACATGCATTGAATTCGAGAGATTTCGAGACCCTACATGACTACTTCTGAAAGTTTAAAACTTTGTTTTCTCATGTTAAGGATTGTGGAATTGATAAGAAAGATGAACACTTAATCTTTTCAATTCTAACAAAACTAGGACCAGAGTATTCTGTCTGCAGTTCTTCTTTTCATACTACTAGGTTAGTTATGGGGTCTACATGGAATATTCCATCCCTAGATTATTTCATGGAGTCACTTATAAATGAGCAAACAAATCTCATCCAAATAGGGGCACTTAATAATTCCAAGCCCCATGCATTTACAACTCAAGGAAGTTCAAAGAAGAATAAGCAAAATAACAACGGTAAGAAGGACCAAGAGAACAAGAAGGAAGGTAAGAAAAAGTCAACAGAAGAGAGTTTGAGTTCCAAGGCATCAAAAGGAAAGAAGGAGAAGACAAAGGGTTCCTATTGTAACAAAGGGTTCCATATTGAGAGTTCTTTCATGAAAAATACCATAGATCTCATGGCACAAACACTTGAACAACATCACCTCGAGGATTGTATTCCAAATAATGCAAGGAAAAATCTATCATCAGAAAGAAGTAATGGTCATGCATTACTTGCTATTTCATCTTCTCCTAATGCTTGGGTGCTTGATTAAGGGGCTACCCATCACATGGCCGCATTAGATAGATTTTCTCATACTTGGAGACTTGTTCCAGACCACCGATCTTCATGAGAGATGATTCTCCTGCAGAGGTGTGAAGTAGGGGTAGAGTTGATCTAGACCATGGATGCTTTTAGGATGTACTTCATGTTCCTAAGCTTGCAATGAATCTTCTATCCATCTATCAAATCACTTGTTCAGGTTCATGGAAGAAGGTGGAGTTCACTCGAGACTTAGTTATTATTTTCGACTTGTCAGATGGTTCAAAATTTTTCATTGGTGAGGTTAATCACCATTCCAGGTTGTACACCTTCTCTAACTTCACTCATAAATATGATTATGTATCTCTTCTAACACATGCTAATGAATAATCTAGGTTGTGGTATGAGAGGTTTGGGAATATTAATATTAAATATTTAGATCAACTTAGTCAAGGTGGAATGGTAGATGGATTACCCTACATTCAGTGCACAGATGGAGTTTTCCAGGGATGCATACTAGGAAAACATCCCGAGGAGAAGTTCAACACATGTAAAGCAAGGAGGGCATCATCACTTCTAGAGTTTGTTAATAGTGACATTACAGGTCCCTTCCCACACCTATCAATCAATAAAGATAAGTATGTTCTTACTTTTATTGATGATTTTTCAAGATATACATGGGTCTACTTTCTCAAATTAAAATCTGAGGTCTTTGAGTGTCTTAAAGATTTCAAGCATATAGTTGAGAACCAAATAAGAAAGAGGATTAAGAAGCTTTATATAGACAATGGAGGAGAGTATGTGAATACGTATTTTGAGCATATTTGTTCAGAATCATGCATAGAGTTGCAACACACAGTTCCATATACTCCACAACAGAATGGGGTAGTGGAGAGAAAGAAAAGAACATTGAAAGAGATGGCCAACTGTATGTTGCAGGCTAGAGCACTATCTCCAAGGTTATGGGCTGAAGATATCAACTGTGCAACCTACATTCAAAACAGGGTTCCCCATAAATTAGTCAAGGGAATCACTCCATATGAGTCTTGGAGTGGGAAGAAACCGGAAGTCACTCACTTCAGAATTTTCAGTTCTCATTCATGGGCTAGGATCCCTTCTAATAGGAGGAAAGATATGGAAGCTCAGAGTAAGGAGTGTATTTTTGTTGGATATACAGAGGGAGTGAAGGAATACTTGTTATTAGATACTACTTCAGTACACTATTCATTCAAAGGAGTGTTAAGTTTGAAGAGGGTCCTTCACAGATACTTCCGGAGCAGTGCACACCTCCATCTCCACTGCCACTAGTTTTGAAACTTCGTGAGACTTCTTCCGATCATATTTATGATCAGATGTATGAATATGATATATTTTATATTTATGATTAGAAGCAAGAAGTTGGAGGTCCAGAGCATTGACCATGATGGGCACAACAGACTCTTGAGGCAATAGGTGATCTAGTGGGTGATCCTGGTGATCCACGGAGAACTAGATCTCAGTTTGTGGAGCCTCCACAAGATTTTACTACCATGGAGCCATTTATTACTATTTATTTTTATATGGTACTTGGATCAGATCCTCAGTCTTATGCAGAGGCTAAATTAAACCCCCATTGCGAGGAAGCTATGAAAGAGGAGTACAATTCCCTGATAGAGAACAACACATGAGAGTTGGTTCCTCTACCTTCCAGCATGAAGCTTGTTAGATGTAAGTGAATTTTCAAGACAAAGATGGATGATGATGAATATATTACACAGTATAAGGCTTGGTTAGTAGCTAAAGGGTTCTCAGATGTACAAGGCATTGACTATGAGGAGAATTTTGCACCGGTTGCCAAGATTGATTCCATTTGGTTAGCTCTAGCTATTGCAACAACTAGAAAGTGGGAGATACACCATATGGGTGTGAAGAATGCATTCTTACATGGAGATATTAATGAGGAGATCTATATGGAGTAGCCAGAGGGATATGTTTAGGATGCATCATTTGTTTGCATGTTGAGGAAGTCATTGTAGAGACTTAAGCAAGCATCTCGGGCATGGTATGCTAAAATGGCCTCTTATCTTCTCTCTAGAGGTTTTCTTAGATGCAGATGAGATCCTAATGTGTATATGATGAGGAAAATAGATTCACTTCTACTAATAGTTCTATATGTAGATGATTTACTCATCACAGGGAGCTCAACTTCCTCCATTGCTGTAGTGAAGACCGCTTTACATGACATGTTTTCTATGATAGATATGGGATTGTTACATTACTTTCTTGGTCTTGAAATTAGCCAGAATGATTCATGAATCAAGATGTCTCAGTCCAAGTATGACAGAGATGTACTTGATAGGTTTCAAATGACAGATTGCAAGTAATCTTCAACACCCTTTCAGTCAGGGGTTAGACTAGAGGATGTCGGTGCATCACCTTTGGTTGATTGTACTAGATATTGAAATTTGGTGGGGAGTCTTCTCTACCTTACACACTCTCTACCAGACATCTCTTATGCAATTGGATCAATTTCTAAGTACAAGTAGGAGCCTCATGAGCTTCACTAGAAGACACCAAAGAGGATTCTCAGATATGTCAAGGGGAATACTAGTTTTGGTATACACTATCAACATGATCTTCCTTGAATCTTGTTGGTTACACAGACTCATATTGGTCAGGAGATAGCACTGATCGCAAGTCCACTTTAGGATATGTCCTCTTCCTTGGATTATGAACTATCTGTTGGTCAAGCAAGAATCAATCAAATATTGCTTTATCATCAACAGAGGCTGAGTACATGGGTGCAGTGAATGTTACTACTCAAGCTATTTGGTTGCAACAATTTCTTACATAGTTGGGAGTTTATTCTCATCATCTGATAGTTATATGGTGTGATAATCAGAATACTCTCAAGCTGTGTAGAGACCCAGTTCAGAGGCAGCGGACCAAGCACATCGAGGTTCGTATGCACTTTATTCGAGGACATATTTAGGATGGAGTCATTGATATGCAATTCTGTGTATCTTCAGAGCAGGTGGAAGACATATTCACAAAGATTTTCATCGAAAAAAAGTTTGTCTCATTGATGGACATTCTAGGAGTGATGGATACATCAGCTTAGAAACTGAACATGTTAGCATTCTTTTTTTGTTAGCAACATATATTTTTTTTTTGGGGGGGGGGATTTGTTCCCACTGGGTTTTCCCTCTTTACCTCACTTTTGTTCATTTGTTACGCATCTATACTTGTACATGAGTACCTAACATTACTTCATATTGTCGGGACTCATCATTGTGCACACCCCAATTGTGTTTCAGGGGGGGTGTTGGGGTACATGATCAACTACATACTTAGTGACATACTCATTTTTTTTCCATTTTTCCTACTATTTATATCATGTCTATTTATAACAAGTCTATTTTTAGCCGATGGATTCCTATATGTAATACCATGGGTTTCCAAAACATGGGCTCATAAACCACCATTAGGAAAATTCCTATTTTTTAGCTACCATTAGGCCAATTCCTATTTTTTAGCCACCATTAGACAAATTCCTATTTTTTAGGAGATAATTCCTATTTCCTCAATTTAGGAGATATTTCCTATTTCATGGCTATAGAGCGCACTTTAGTAAGAATATTGTCCTCCTAGGGAAGTGTGCATTACCCATATAATACTTGGAGTTAACTCACTTCACGTATTTAGTGACTTTTCATAATTAGCAAATTCTCACTCAGTTAAAAATTTAGTTCCATTCTTGGACTCTAGTCTTATCCTAGGAGATTTTTTCTATTATGGAGTGCATGTTGACTTCATGTAGAGTTCTCACTAAGTTTTCACCTATATTTTTGACCTTTTCTTATTATTAGCAACTTATGACTTTAGTTAATTGTTGCTATTGGGAGAAGCTACTTTTTTACTTGAGCATGCACATGGAAATCCAAACCTAGTGTGCATTACTCCTCATGTGGAGAGTCCTATATATTGTACTCATTATCAAATATTAATACATTGTGATTAGAGTTGGTTTCTTAGTTTTTTATGTGTGAAGATTGATTCTATTTTTCTTTCTCCTCTCTCTCTTTTGCAATTATCTAGTGTAGTATTTCTTTCTCACAATTAGGTCTTGGATTGTGGTTTAATCCTACACATGGGAACCATTTTTCAAAGGTATTTGTTCTCACGAGAACCTTCCTAAATTTGAAAGGTTGTGGGATGACTATATCTAGGAGGAGACTTAGATGGAGGCAAAGGCCATCAAGAAGGGTGGTGACGGGAATCTAGCCCTATTTGGTAAGAAAAACAAGGGCATACGTAAAATACCTAGCAAGGGTAAGGGAAAGAGTGAGGAGTTAGCCTCACAATGAAGAAAGAAGGAGTTGTGTAAAATCAAGTTCTTCATTTGTATTAAGATCAATCATTATGCATCACATTGTCCATATAGGAAGAAGGGTAAAGAGAAGTAACAATAGAAGTAGGTAGCAACCTTTGCAAAAACTTAGATGAACGAGTTTGTTGCCAAGTTCGAGAAGGATTTCTCAATGGTATATTTCCTTTCTACCGACATGGTTCGAAGGAATGCATGGTATGTGAACAATGAGGCATCTCGTCATACAAAATCAACTCGATTTTTTTTTCTAGTCTAACAAAGAAGAACTCAGGAGTACAGGTTGAGTTTGGGATGATGGCAAGTACCCAGTAGTAGGAGTTGGCGCTATTCCCCACCAATTTGATTCAGGTAACACTTTAGATTTTGATGATGTTTGTTTTTGTTCTAGGTCTCAGAAATAATTTTATTTTAATTCCGGTTATGAAGGATAAGGATATTGCAGTTGGGTCCAAGAACCAATAGGTCTCATATCGAAGGAATCTAACCCATATACAACAAAAGTAATAAGGGTTAAAGAAGGTAATATTTATACGTTGCAAGGTGAACCTATTCGAGCCCTAGTTCATAACAATTATATCTTGTGAGATTTGTGGCACAAGAGGATGGGGCACCTACATCACAAGGCATTGCCTATTTTGAGGGAGATAGTCACATTTCTTCTAGAGTGCAGTATTGAGCAACATGAAGTATGCAAAGGGTGCACACTTAGAAAGCATTCTAAGTCTTCTTTCCCAAGCAATGAGCATAGGTCTAAGGAGATTTTAGACCTAGTGTGTTCAGATGTTTGTGGACCAATGTTAGTAGCATCAATTTTAGGAAGGATGTATTATGTTTCCTTGATTGATGATTTCTCTCGTAAAACCTGGATCTACTTCCTAAATAATGAAGATGAGGTCTTTAGTAGGTTTCAAGGGTTCAAATATCTAGTTGAAAACCAGATAGGGAAGAATATCAAAGTCTCGAGATCGAATAATGGGAGTGATTATACCTCCGAGTAGTTCGAGGGTTTCTACAAGGAGGCATGAATCAAGAGGGAGATGATTATTCTATAGAAACCATAGTAGAATGGGGTTATAGAGTGAAATAATCGATCCTTCATAGGGGATGCTAAGGTCATGATTCATGACTAGGACTTACTGATGTTTCTTTCGGTAGAGGCATGCAACAAAGCATTCTACATCAAGAACTGGTGTCCTCACATGATATTGGAGGGGAAGACACCAAAGGAGGCATTCATTAGTGTGAATCCACAATTGAGTCATTTCTTCATCTTTAGTTGAAGTCTTTTTCCTAATATTATAACATCAATACTGATCATCCATATAAATGTCAACCTTTCATACCATTTAGGATAATCATATCTAGTCCATTAGGATGTCAATTATCATTCAATTCCAATTGGAGTTGCAAGAATTACATTCAAAATAGCCCGTGACAATCCTACTTTCTACAAGAGCAGTATACCATAACACATCTGCACTGCATGATCATACTTTTTTCTTTCATTATTCCAATCATGATATCACTAATTCAACACTCAAGGATAGGACATATTCATGCTTGTGTGAGCGACAACTGCATTTATATTTGTAGTTGACGATGGGATATGTCTAACGCCCACTCCTATTTGAGTCATTATATTATTTTGTGTTGCAAGTTTTAGGGGGATATATAGTTAGTAACAAACTTAACTTTTCCACCCTTTTAAGGAAATTTTAGCAGTGTTTCACCCACAACATTCATAGACATATTGTTGTTCTTTTTCACATGTGTCTCCAAGGGTAGCATATAGTAAGGTTATTCATAAAAAATGTAGCAACTGTGTATCTCAATAGTCTTTTCAATTCTTATTTTGGTCTATCCTTTACAAGGACATATGACCTTCCAACATTCTGTTTTTATGGCTTAGTCCTAGGAGGGAACTAGATTTCAACCAAAATAAAAATATTGCATTCATGGGTTATTTTCAATCCTGATCACATTACGAACCATATATGGTCAAAATTATGGTAAAAAAGTAGAATACAACAATATAGAATTAAGAAAAATGAACACATTTACGAGTCTAGATTACCCCTAACATGTTTTCCAAAGTGTCTAAAGAAAATGAAACCATACCAAAATTGGTTTTCCATTGTCTACTCATGTATCATGATCAAAAACCATGAGGAGCACTAACTTATGAGATGAATTCTTCAACAATTTTGAAGAAATTCAACCGTGTTGAGAAAAAGTCAATCATTAAATACTTATATTGCACTCCTTGGTCAAACAAGAGTTATATTGCTCTTTTTTTTTGGATTGAAGCTTATTTTATGCCAACAATGAACCTACTCACTTTAACCTTCATCATGAAAGGAAAATGATATGCACACAAAATACTTATATTATATTATTGAATTTCTCACACATTTATTCTTTACGTGATACATATTTATATGACTTGAATGTCTCTAAACGCATAGATGATAACTTTATCTTTTACAACAATTAACGACCTCCTCGGGGCCAAGACAACTCAACCTTGCTTTTTCAACTACTCAACAACTATGAAGGTGTTCACATTATGACAAGTGTGGGTTATTCTCCAACACTCCTCCATAATTTTTTTTTTATTTAGTTTGAATATTATCCTTTTCGTTCTCAATATTTGTGCATCTTCTTTGGTCTTCAATGTTCTTATTCCATTTCATATTTTGTCTTTCAACATTTTTCTTCATTGTCCTCTAGTTCTTGTACTTTGCATGCATTTCTCTATTTTATCACTCCCCCTTAAATCATAACTAATATTCCTATTTTTTGTGGTTTATCCTCGTCATCATGGGTTTTGGTTTACCCTTAACCATTACAAATGGATTTTGGAGTACCATGAAGCATGAATTTACCCCATGCTTGGCCAAGGAGTTTACCAAATTCCTCGCTCCCGTGGAAAATCATACATAGGTCAAACTGACATATCTTTCAAAGTTTGTCTCAAAGAACATATAGTTGATAGAACCACATTCAAATCTCTAAGCCAACCATTGGAGAACACTCTTTTAAATCTAAACATTCAATTTTCATCATCTGGGTCCTTCCTCCCTTGCTCTCTTTGATTAATGTTTAATTTATCATCTTGATTCTATCCTTCCCCCCTTTTATTTTTGGTCTTCCCCTTGATCCCTCCACTCTAACTTGAACAATTATTCTTGTTTCTAAAATATTTTCCCTTCCTATAACATAATATTTAAATCTTTTTATTAACCCTCTTGTTATATTTAATAAAAATATTTTATTAATTCCTTTGATGATGTTTTATCAACAATTTTTATTTCTACACTTATAATAAAATCCTTTTATTACTTTTCACGTGTCTTTAATATAAATCATTTTATTATATTTCTCTCATCATCTTTAATAAAAATATTTTAATTATTAAATCTTTCCCGTTTTCACAACGATTATTGTATTTTTATATTATTATTTTAATCTTTTTCACAACAACCTCCTATTTTCACAATGATTATCCTTTGGTTCCTACTATATATATATTTATCTCAACACTCTTTTTCCTAATATTTTAGCTATTTGTCCTTAAGGATGGGTGAATTGTCCACTTGAAACATAAGGTGTTTCAAAATATTTACACAATTTATATCCAGAAAGTTCAAGAAACATTATGACTAATGCGAAAACCTACACATGTGGACTATGAATTTGCTGCTACCTTTTAGACATTGAGTATCGACAACCAAATACTAGACTTCCACCTCCAGGATGCACTCTTGTGCTATCTATTCCATCTCTGTATTCCTTCAAGCGAGCGTGCAAAGCTAATTTGGGTGGAACATTATAGTTGGGTGGCAAGGCACTTCAGTGTGGAGAAGACGGTAGAAGTACTTCAGAAGCATTTCTACCGACCAAAACTTCGACAGGACATCGTCCAGTATATCAGGTCATTCATTGCCTATGCCATCAGTAAGCCATCCATCAAGAAGTAGGGCCTGTACACTCCTCTTCCCACCCCAAACAAGCCTTTGGAGTTTGTATCCATGGATTACATGTTAGGGTTTCCCTCCACCAAACATGGTCACGATATTTTTTTTGTGGTTTTCGATTGGTTCTCTAAGATGGCCATTTTGACACCATGTAAAAAGAGTATCACAACCAAGGCCACTGCTATGCTCTTACTTGAGCAGGTTTGGGTTCATTTCGGGCTACTATGAACCATCATTTCAGAGAGGGACAACAAGTTCTTCAATAATTTTTGGTCTAGCCTATGGTCTTTGATGGACACCAAGCTGACCAAATCGATTTCCTTTCATCCCCAAATAGATGAACAAATGAAAGTGGTGAACAAAATTATTGTGCAGATCCTGCACATGTATAACTCCAAGCATCCACGTACATGGGATGAGAGTCTTCCATATGTTCATCATAGCTATAACATANAATCGATTTCCTTTCATCCCCAAATAGATGAACAAATGAAAGTGGTGAACAAAATTATTGTGCAGATCCTGCACATGTATAACTCCAAGCATCCACGTACATGGGATGAGAGTCTTCCATATGTTCATCATAGCTATAACATAGCCCTCCACAACTCCATTGACCACAACCCTTTTCAGGTGTGCTTTGTTTTCTTTTGGTAGATCGGGAGGTACTCCGCATTTTGTGTCTTGTATGCGGGAGTAACCTCACATTTACACTCCTAGGCACTTAAATTTGTAAAAGGTGTTTTATAAAGTTGTAATAAAGTGACTCTTTTATTTAAAGTGACTTTTTGTAAAGTAACCTTCGAATATTAAAGTGACTTTATTTCATAAAGTGCACTTATGTCATAAAGTGAAATTGTACTTTAATATATTTAAGTGATTTATTTTGGAGGGAATGAATCATGTCCCTTGATCTTGGCCATTATATTTAGGGATGAGGAAGGTGAAAAGACATTTAGATATGAAAAATCATTTTCATCTATAAGAGAAAACCTAGGGCAGTGTGCAAGACAAGCTTTGGGAGATTTTGAGAGAGTAAAGAAGAAATTGTTTGCAGCTCGGTTTGGCACAATTTTCAAGAGATATTGGGCACATTTCCCAAGGATATTTTTTGTGTGAGAAGTGCTGAGAATACTGTTAATGTTGGGATCTGTACAATCCGTACAACAAGCATAAAGGGCATGATTTTCAAGGCTGGTTGCTGGCATTAATTTCGAGGCAAGTCTAAAGTTTTTATTTTCTGCAAGAGGCCTTTCTGTTTTGTTCGTACAAATTACTATTGGCACAAATTTCAAGGTGTTGTTCAGTGAAGGGGGCCGTACAACTGTACAAATTTGGCACAGTTTTCTAGATAGAAAATAAGGGGGGATGTTTGGTGCCTGTAAGTTATCTTTTGTTGCCAATATTGATAGTTGTAGCTTGTAATTTATCCCTGAAGCTGAAATACAATCTCTCTCGGTGGGTTTCTGCAAGTTGGGGTTTTCCCTGGATGGTTGCCAAAATTTCTGGGTGTGCACATGCTGATGTGACTACTGTTCATTGTCATTTTCCGCTGCATATGTACTTAGTAATGTGTGTTTCTACTTTTGAAATATAATTGTGATGTGGGTTATTTTCATTTAAGACATAAACCTAAGTTTTGCTAAGTACGTGACAAAATATCTATGTATGTGTGATTTTGTTACTGATTTTATACCTGCTTGGGGTTCCATCCATTGGATCCCATTGATGCATATCTTCCTGTTCCATCTTCCCTGACAAATTCCTCCCACGCTCAGATTGAGGAAGACAGAGAAATCAAATTTGTTGAACATATCCAACACCTCCAACAACAGGTTCATGATATATTGGAGAAGGCCAATGCCACGTATAAGCAACGCCATGACCAACATCGAGTTCCTCACAAGTTTTAGGATGGTGATAAGGTGTGGTCACATTTGTAGAAAGAGCGCTTCACATCCCCACATAGGAAGCTCAGACCACTCTGACATGGGCTTTACACCATCACAAAAAGGACGTGGGTGACAATGCTTTCAAATTGAGTATTCCTCCTTTTATTGGATTACACCCAATATTTTATGTGGAGTTGATTCGACCATATTTCCCACCTTTGTAGGACACCTTGGAGGTGGCTGATCAATTAGCCCCTACATAACTCAATCCTGACTGCATTTTGCAAGCTCTAGTGGATCGGATCATGGACACTAGGATGAAGGTAACATGTCAGTAGAACATACAACTTTATCAGGTTTTCAAAGCAAGATGACTATATTAGCAAGGCAAGTGGCTCATCAAGGTTCATATTCAACAAAACATTCACCATCTCTTGAGGGAGCTTGATGCAAGGGGGACCATTACTTCCTAAGTGGGGAGGAATTATCTAGGTGGATATCAGTAACCACTCACCTCTTCCATTGACTCATCATGGTTCTACATCTTGGCTGTTTTTTGTTATGATTTTCAAGTCCTAAATTTATGGGGCCGTTTTGAGCCCCTAAATGAGTTTTTTGGCCATTCAAGGGCATGTGGTTTCCATGGTAGTCCCAGGCCCTGCTAATAATTGTACTTATCTCTTAGATATTTTCAATGAGCTAATAAATGCCCCAAACAAATATTTTATGCAAAAGTTGCGCCCCTTGATGCATCAACTAACCACCTCGGGGCCTGCAAACCTTTTGGCGCTTCACCTCCTAGGGGTTTTGGACTTTTAGGGTTATTGAGTTATGTTGAAAGGAAATTATTGTAGTCCATTATGTTATATTTTTATGAATGAGCATACTCAACATCTCTTTCTCTTCAAAGATAAGCTACCACCATTCTAGCCAGTTTGTGTTCTACAATATTCTACTATTTTATTCATTAATAGAAGTTGGGTTTCATTGTATTGCTATACTCTCTGCTGTATTTCTGTGTGAGTTTCATTTTGTTCTAAATATAATCCAAATCATTCCCACATTTAAAATGGTTCATTATGGACAAGTGAGGGTCATAGCTTTTAATGAAACCATTATTGATGACCATAATTTTTTATCCAACCATATTATGGATAAGTGAGGTTCATAGCTTTTATTCCAACCCCCCAATAAAAAAATTAAGTTCAAAATTGATGGCCATAATTTTTTATTCATCCAAAAGTCAGGTTTGTAATTAATGACCATGGATTTTGATCCGACCATGGATTTTGATCCAACCACAAATTCGTAGGGGTTCCCACAATGATGACCATAGCTTTTGATCCAACCACAAGTTCATAATGGTTCTCACATTTAAGTTCATGGTGTCTCCGTGTTTAAGTTCATAGGGTCCTTGTGTTTAAGTTCATAGGTTTCCCACATTTAAAATGGTTCATTATAGATAGGCCCCATATTTAAAATGGACCATTCAGGTCCCCATGTTTAAATGGTGCATTATGTTTTTTTTAACGTTTAAGTTCACAACATCCCATGTTTAAAATGTTTCTTCATGGATAAGTCTTCACGTTGAAGTTCATATGGGGCTCCATGTTTAAAATGGTCCATTGAGGTCCCCACATTTAGAATGGTCCATTATGGTCTTTTTCCAATTTTTCCAATTTTTATAGTTGATGGTCATAGCTTTTGATCCAACCAAAAGTCCATAATGGCCCCATGTTTAAAATGATCCATTATGGTCTTTGCTGAATTTTTATAATTGATGATTATAACCCTTGATCCAACCAAAAGTTCAGTGTCAAGATCAGTAATGCATAAGTATTGACCAAAAGTTCAGTGTCAAGATCAATAATGCATAAAGTATTGAGAAGTATTTCTAGGGGGCTCCATATTTAACTTCAAAATGTCCCAAGTTTAACTTTTAAGTTCATAGGGTCCCGAAAATGGTTAATAACGGGCAGGTCCCACGTTTAAAATATTTTTAGGGGTCTCCATATTTAAGTTCATAGTGTCCCCACGTTTAACTTTTAAGTTAAGTTCATAGGGTTCCCATGTTTAAAATGGTTAATCACATGGAGGTCCCCACATTCAAAATTTTTGTAACTGACAATTATAACTTTTGATGCAACCAAAAATTACGTGTAAGGGAAATAATGCTTAAGTAATGACAATTACTGTTATTGGGACAAATTTAGTGGTCACATGAAGGGCATGGATAATTCCTTGTAGTGGTCACATTCACATGGGGGACAAATTGCTGATGGTCAATCCATTTAAGTCAAAAGGTATCATATAGTTGTCGTTGAGTTATTAAGAGTTTAAGTCATAAAGAATGGTGAAAATTTGTAATTGACAACTCAATTGAAGATTGTTGAAAATTGTAAAGTTTAGAGTTTTTGTGTTATTATTGTAAAAGTAAAAATAAGACACTAACTATGTACATGTTAAGTCGTTTTTGTCATGACATTTAGTTTAACCAACTAATATCACTAGTACAAATATGTGTCCGAATTGAACATTATGAAATTAGACAAACTTTCTTTGGAGGAACAATTATTAAGCCCCAGACAAAGCCCCATGTTATGTATAAAACCTCTTATTAAGCCCCAAATATTGAATTATTACAGTTTTAGAGTTATATTTGTATGTAGGCTAGAACATTTCATTGCACCCTTTCAATATAATTGTACCATTTGTCTCCTATATATATATATATATATATATATATATATATATATATATATATATA
>SNQJ01S0168233.1:20816-40506 GCA_010110895.2 Picea sitchensis
AAAGTAAGAACATACTTATCTTTATTGATTGATAGGTGTGGGAAGGGACCTGTAATGTCACTATTAACAAACTCTAGAAGTGATGATGCCCTCCTTGCTTTACATGTGTTGAACTTCTCCTCGGGATGTTTTCCTAGTATGCATCCCTGGAAAACTCCATCTGTGCACTGAATGTAGGGTAATCCATCTACCATTCCACCTTGACTAAGTTGATCTAAATATTTAATATTAATATTCCCAAACCTCTCATACCACAACCTAGATTATTCATTAGCATGTGTTAGAAGAGATACATAATCATATTTATGAGTGAAGTTAGAGAAGGTGTACAACCTGGAATGGTGATTAACCTCACCAATGAAAAATTTTGAACCATCTGACAAGTCGAAAATAATAACTAAGTCTCGAGTGAACTCCACCTTCTTCCATGAACCTGAACAAGTGATTTGATAGATGGATAGAAGATTCATTGCAAGCTTAGGAACATGAAGTACATCCTAAAAGCATCCATGGTCTAGATCAACTCTACCCCTACTTCACACCTCTGCAGGAGAATCATCTCTCATGAAGATCGGTGGTCTGGAACAAGTCTCCAAGTATGAGAAAATCTATCTAATGCGGCCATGTGATGGGTAGCCCCTTAATCAAGCACCCAAGCATTAGGAGAAGATGAAATAGCAAGTAATGCATGACCATTACTTCTTTCTGATGATAGATTTTTCCTTGCATTATTTGGAATACAATCCTCGAGGTGATGTTGTTCAAGTGTTTGTGCCATGAGATCTATGGTATTTTTCATGAAAGAACTCTCAATATGGAACCCTTTGTTACAATAGGAACCCTTTGTCTTCTCCTTCTTTCCTTTTGATGCCTTGGAACTCAAACTCTCTTCTGTTGACTTTTTCTTACCTTCCTTCTTGTTCTCTTGGTCCTTCTTACCGTTGTTATTTTGCTTATTCTTCTTTGAACTTCCTTGAGTTGTAAATGCATGGGGCTTGGAATTATTAAGTGCCCCTATTTGGATGAGATTTGTTTGCTCATTTATAAGTGACTCCATGAAATAATCTAGGGATGGAATATTCCATGTAGACCCCATAACTAACCTAGTAGTATGAAAAGAAGAACTGCAGACAGAATACTCTGGTCCTAGTTTTGTTAGAATTGAAAAGATTAAGTGTTCATCTTTCTTATCAATTCCACAATCCTTAACATGAGAAAACAAAGTTTTAAACTTTCAGAAGTAGTCATGTAGGGTCTCGAAATCTCTCGAATTCAATGCATGTATATCATTCTTCATCTGATGACCTCTTAGATTGTCTTTATTTCCTAGCAAATCCTTCAACTTTGTCCAAACATCGTTAGGAGTCTTGCAAGTATCAACATGAAAGAGGAGATCTGCAGAGATGCTCAAGCATAATATCATGTAGGCTTCATCCATTCTATTGGATTATTTTGATTTCTCTATGGATAAAGTAGGCTTGACCTCAGTCCCCATGGTGATCCTATACAAAACCTTGCTTCGAAGTAGAAGCTCTATCTTGGGCTTCCACTCAAAGTAGTTGAAGGGTGTCAAGATCAATGAAGAAGATGGTTGATCCATAGTTATTTTTGGGTTGTCCAATATGATATATAAACCTGCAATAAAATTGAATACTCCTTCACAATAATGGCTATGATACCATGTAGGATTAAGCCACAATCCAAGACCTAATTGTGAGAAGGAAATACTACACTAGCTAATTGCAAAAGAGAGAGAGGAGAGAGAAAAATAGAATCAATCTTCACACATAAGAGACTAAGAAACCAACTCTAATCACAATTTATTAATCCTTGATAATGAGTACAATATATAGGACTCTCCACATGAGGTGTAATGTGCACTGGGTTGGGATTTCCATGTACATGCTCAAGTAAAAAAGTAACTTCTCCCAATAGCAACAATTAACTAAAGTCAAAAGTTGTTAATAATAAGAAGAGGTCAAAAATTTAAGTGTGAACTTAGTGAGAACTCTACATGAATTCAACATGCATTCCATAATAGAAAAAATATCCTAGAATAAGACTAGAGTCCAAGAATAGAACTAAAGTCCTAACTGAGTGAGAATTTGTTAATTATGAAAATTCACTAAATAAGTGAAGTGAGTTAAATCCAAGTATTAGATGGGCAATGTGCACTTCCCTAGGAGGCTAATATTATTACTAAAGTGTGCTCTATAGCCATGAAATAGGAAATATCTCATAAAATTAAGGAAATAGGAATTATCTCCTAAAAATAGGAATTTGCCTATTGGTGGCTAAAAAATAGGAATTGGCCTAATCGTAGCTAAAAAATAGAAATTTTCCTAATGGTGGTTTATGAGCCTGTGGTTTTGGAAACCCATGGTATTTTCCCATGGTATTACATATAGAAATCCATCGACTAAAAATAGACCTGCTATAAATAGCAGTCCTCCTAAATAGTAGGAAAAATGGAAAAAATGAGTATGTCAGTAAGCATGTAGTTGATCATGTACCCCAACACCATGAAGCTTGGAATCCATTCAGCCATTTTTACCAACTTTGCATCTACAATATTCTCCCCAACTGCTACAAGTTGATCACGAACCTACATGGCCTTCATGAGGTAACTGGCCAATAAATCTAATCTAGTCATCTCTATGGATCTGAATTTGTTTTTCAATATCATCTTTATGTTTACGTTCTCACTCTGGTATAGGCCAACCAGGGCATCGAACATCTTCTTTGCAGTTTTCTTCTCGGATATATGAGGGGTCAAATGATCCTTTATGGCGTCCATGATCATCCACTTGGCCTTCACTTCCTTCTTCTTCTGATTTGCCAACTAATGTAGATATATAGGCGAAGGCACAATATTCCAAAGATCAGTCTCTTTTAATAAGAGTGTAACCCTCATTTTCCATGGCAAGAAATTTGAGGCACCATCCAGTCTATCCTTGAATCTGAGACTATCTGAGAACATCTCTGAGATCTAATGCACAAACTCTCATTTATGAAAATCAACCCTTAAAAGAATTTTGAAACCCTCTAACCACTAGTCCATATTTTTGACAATTGGTTTACTTTTGTAAATCCTTGAGAATCTCAATCAAAGAAGCTACTCTGATACAATGTAAATTTTTCAAGCCTAATTCAGTGTTGTCCTATTGTTCTCTCATTAAATAACTCAAAAAAAAGGAAAAAAAATAAACTTTTGAACATTGCATCAATCACACAACTACGAAAAAAATGAACAGTGGGAGAAATAAAAACACATACATAGGGATTTCTCCTTTTAATCATCTTTGCATTCCTTTGATCAAAGATTACAAGGTGACATCTGCAACCTACGTTAACCAACAGTTATACGATCATTAAATCTCATAGATATGAAGTGTCTAGCATGTGTAAGAAAGGTGCAGCTACAGTAGTACAGCCTATTATTTTCCTAATTGTTCTAAGAAGCAAATTTTTCTTCCTCTCTCTCAACACTGAATCACACTTAAGCAATCACAAACAATAAAGTACACCTTGAAATTCTGAAGGTGTAGGACCTGCAAACCGAAAGGTGCAGTATGTGCATGGAAACGATTTCTACAACAGTGTATGTCTTGTTGTACTTGTTCGTCGCTTCAGCAATTGTTTATCCTTCTCCTTGAATGCACTCTATTGTTCTCCTGGTCTCCCGTGTTCCCTTCTTATATGAGATCAACCTTTCCTATATTTTCCTCTTTATGCTTTGAAAGAAATAACTAATATCCTCAATCTTAGTTGCCAACTATATCAATATTGAGATGTACAGGTAAGAAAAAATCCTAATTTAATTCACTAATATTTTAGAACATTTAATTAAGATCCCTAAAACTAATTTAACTTCAAAATATTATACTTACACTTATTTTTATTTTTCGAGTGAAATTATAAGATGGAATTAGTGACCACATTTCCAAGGTGGTCATTGTTGAGGAAAATATATGAAATGATCTTACTCAATCATTTTCAGATCTTGATTGGCTAAAGAAAGATAAACGAGAATATCACCCTAGATTTATAGCCATCAAAATTGGTATCCTAATTCACAAGTATTGTTTACAAGTGCTTAGGCTGGGTTTTTTATAAATAAAAGCTTGCTGAAAAATTCATTATTTATGTAATTTTGTGAACATAACAGATGCTGAAATAAATATAGAGACAAAAGTAAAGACACCAAGTCAATAATCAAAACAGATGATACATAAAGAAATACTTTATTTCATTCCAATTCATCAAATAATCGTTCTCTTTACAAAATTTCCTGAGGAAGTTTTGGACCAAAGTCAAACTTAGACATCCTCGATGAAACATACAAAAGGACTTCTGACAGAAAGTAAAAAACTTAACTTTAAAATCTAGATCAGCTTGCCATGTATTGTTTCCCACTCGACTCTACACAATAGCCTTTGCCAGTCATGAAATCTAATTCACAAACAGACAAGTCTACACAGACTATCAAAGATAGATCAGCACCTCTGAAAAACAAGTGTCTGAATGATGTAATTCGGCCCTGAATCTTGTTGTCTACAATAGGACCATGCTATCATAAAAACGGATTAGGCTTCAAATGAATTAAGGAATGAATGAAAACCGAATTATCTCAACAAAACTCAAAGATCAAACCTTAGTATGCTTCTCCTTCTATTCTCCTCTTGTTCCTCCCTATCTTTTTTCCTTTAAGAAAATTAGAATTGGTTGAAGTAGTTGAAATACTTCCTTAGTTAAGTTAACTAAAACTCAACAAACATTTTAGTTAGGGGGAAAAGTAATAAATTATAATAAGGGTTTTTAAATAAATAATAACTAGTATGTGGGACCCCTTGTGACTCCCTTTAGCTTTTAACAATCATAACACAACTAGTTAATTAAACAAAACATCCTTCCTTGTGACTCCCATCATCAAATTCATATTTGACAATTTATCTCAATGATAATTGAACTTATTTCCAAAATATATTACTCATATATCCAAAAATAGTGTGTTGTCCAAAATTTCAAAAGTCAATTGTTCTCACAATTAATAAATAAAAAAGCTTAAAATCCATATTTTCCACTCTGGAAAGCAATATTTTCCTTGTTGTTGTTGTCACCTTTTGATCTCTCTGAATTTGCCTTAGGTTGTGTGGAGCCTTTAGTCCTAATATTTTTTATCACATGAGAGCAATCATCTCTCAAATGCATGCTGAAGGACACGGATTTATCAGAGTCATTTGAGAGTGAGGAAGGGGCAGCAGTGGATTTTTCTTTGTTAGGGGAATGGTGGGCCTCGGTTTTAAACCTTTTGCTTGCATGGGAAGACTTAATTGGTGAGTGGACAAGGGAAGCTTGGACAATTTTATTGATGGGCAGAGGAGCAGGTAAGGATAAGTTAGGCCAGCCACGATGTTGGGAGACTGTCGGGTGGACTTTATCTCTTGTCATTTGTCATTTTCGAAAACTTCAGGTTGCAGTGAGACATGAGGAGGCACGGGGATACCAGGTACCTATCGGGCTTGGAAGGGAGGCCTTTCAGGCCTAAGTTAGACCACTCCTTTCCCAATCCAGTTAAAAAACTCAGCTTGAAATAGCTGGCCTAACTATTGTGAGTCTGCATCAAAGTGTATAGAGAATCTTGGCCTTCTAGGGCCCCTGTTCCAATTACCTCTTCCTCGGTTACCCCTGGCATGGATACCTCTGCTAAACAATCTCATTCCTATATGCATAATTGATTAGCAAATAGTTTCTTTAACAACCATACATGACAACTCTTTTAAAATATGAAATAAAATTTGTCTCAGCAACATATCAGACTCATGCAATCCAATCCATACAAATTGTTTAATAGTTGTCAATGAGCAAGGGGTAAACAAAGGTTATGGGATATGTGAGGGGTTGTATTGAGCAAAAAATGTTAAAATGAGGGGGAAAAGATCATGATTACTGCTCACAGACAACAAACAATCAACTGCAACGTAAACCAAAGAATATATCATTGTAATCCATCCATGCGATCTTAAACTATCATAATACATAGTTTCCCTTAACTATAATTAAATTTCAGGAATGGGGAGTGGATAATGAATATGGGAAGGCGAGGGGATTGTAATGTGCGAAAAGTGAAAAAAATTGTAGGGAAAAAAATGAATATTTTTCATAAAATAAATTAAGTAATCCATAAAACAATTATGTATTTAATGCAAACAATCCAACACCAACTAAACAATGATTGTGATCAATTAATCAATTATTGTGTGTTAACACTTGTTCACTTTCCACATTTAAATGTTCAACCCTTTTAATTAACACAGTGTTATCATACTCAAAATCAATATGCCTTCCAAACATCCTGTATAAGAATTGTGTTTCCTCTCATTTCTTCCATTTTATATTTAAAACAAAATTCCAATGAACACACAGTCATTTGTTTCAACTTTGTTCAGCATCAAAACCTTAACCATTGTCCATAAATTAATTCTTCAAATAAAACACAAACACAAGACTTTTTAAAACGTGTATGATCCCATTCCTTTAACCAATTTAACAATTGAATTGCAATGAAACCATACTACTAAAAACCCTGTGTCCATCTCTGATGGTGCAATAAAAGGATACGACGCACGATATCCAAAAATCATACACAATGGACAGCCAAGCCACAATCATCAATACTTCAAATTTCAATAATCTCGATCGGGCAATTAAAACACACAGTAACAACGACCATTATTTCAATTTATACCATGTTGTAGGAAACATACAGACCAATGCATAATGAAAAGAAGCATTTATGTGACTGTACATATCTAATTACTCCCAATCAAACCATAAACAATGTTGAGTTATCAATCCAGCTGTTACAACACAAGGAGGCAGCGATTGTAAGCCCATTTTCATTTCCTTTTACAACTTTTCTAATCAACCAATTAAACCATGCTAAGTTATCTACACAATTGTCATAACAAAAGAAGGCATCGACCGTATAACAATTATCATTTCCAATCACAACTCTCCAACCATGCGATCAAATAGAGGCGAGCCAGTAATCAAAACCACTGTTAATACTACCCAACAAACTATAACAGTCAACCAGATAACCGATAGAGTGTGACTGTTGAGTTAATCAAAATTGGGCTCGGTACCAATGAATACAAGAAAATAGTCAAGGGTTCGCTTGATCATTGAAACACAAGGAGACTGGAGTCAACCATATCAACAGCAGGTGAGAACCCTTTGAGACAATACGGTGGACACACAGGCCACATAACCTTTAGCTTGAGAGACAGGGTGAAAGTTCACACCAGATAGGGTAGACCATGATGCAGAAGAGCAGAGGTTTCTTACTAGCCAGTAACCAACACCAAAAATACGCAGCAGCATAACCCTCGTGTTTTTTCCCCAAAAATACGAATAAAGTTGATAGAACCACAGAGCCTAGGTCATAGCAACCAACCCTAAAGAAAGCCTCTTGGCATAATAGCCACCATAACCAACTGTGCAGATACCAATAACATAAAATGAGCCCACGACCAGGTGGAAAACGATATGCAGTGACCCAAAGGTGGTTCAAATCATACACAGCAACCCCATAACACCAAATACGACTGGGTACGGTTACAAAATCTGTATGGAGATGGCCAGCAAGTCCAACCCGAATGAAACCCTCCAACAAAAATCCAAAGAGACAACAGAGAGCCATCACGGCTTCCTTCACATAGAATAGTCAATGAAATAGTGACTTCAACCATCCAATTTTCCATTTGAAATGAATAACACACAAAAAACCATTCCAGAGAAACACTGTGAGTTTACACAGTTGTCAACCTCAATAAAAACACAGACCAATACATCATCGAGCCAACATTTTTTTCATAACAGAGCGAGTTCATGGATGGGCGAAAAAAACATACCTGTAACCCAATGACCTTTAAAAATGCGAGCCTGGTCAAGCAGTTCCTTCCTCGCCTAAATATCAGAGCTCAACCATAGTGAAAATCAAATGAACAATAAGCAAGCTAGGGTGACGGCCAGTGGGAGAGGTATGGAGTGACGTGCATTTACTGTGTGTCGCTTCCATCCTCCCTTCATTAAATTATATAGTACACAATAGCCAACCAACATTAATCCATGCCATTGAAACTTGCATACAATACTTGCCAAATGTGCCACCCGATCCATACTAACCATTAATCCAAAACCATACTATAACATAAATCACATGTGCCAAGGATAACTCAATAATAATCGTATAGCCACTAACATTGTTAGTTAGGACTAACATCAACCCTTTTTAAACTTCAATTTCTCATAGTATAGCATAGCATAGTTTCCTTTCTTAGATTTATTCCATATTGCTTTTATCTCTTGTTATGACTAACATGTGTCTTGTGCAGGTGTAACATGTAATAAATTGTGGCGCCAATAGCATTGTAATAACATTGAATGCAATCCATTCATACATGGAATTTAGAGCTTAGAGTAACAAAACCCACATATAACATGCATTATCCATCTGTCATTATGTCGCGAACAAAACCAATATTTCACCATCAATCATGTAGAACCATGTACGCATCATCGAACAGCATCATAAAATGTGTAACAAGACTATCTTTGATCCTCCAATCTACAAGGGGGTCCCACCTACTAGTATTATATATATATATATATCATTTAGCTTATAAATAATAGGCTTTTAGCAATACTTTGCGAGCGAAATCCTCGTTGCGATTTTTATTGTCAACAAACTGACGACTCCACGGGGAAATTTTTTTCCAACAGATTAAGAACTCATAACTCATGGTTTCGTAGAGAAAGAACAACAAATCAAGAACATATAACCAGGAAGATTATGCAATAGGGGGAAGTGAGCGGATTTAATGGAAAAATTACCAGGAATTTGGGAATAACTTATGAAAAATGTTAAGTATGAGGGGGTTTATCCCTATATGCATAATGATTCAACTGAAACCTACTATTTACTTTAAAGATACAAATTTATGGACTTGCTCTTTTAAATTCTCAAATGGATGAAGAAATGGAAAACGGAAGCGGGAGATAATCATTTTCTTTATAAGACAGCAGTGAAAGCAGATAACAAATTCAAGTGTGATTTCAGGGGGGACATCGTAACAGTTGTGTAAGCTTGATTGTTATAGACTAACAATATCTTATAGGAGTGTCATTGTGGCAGAACTGACCCAACATCTTATTCTTGACCAAAATCAACTAAAAGGTGAAAAGCAATAAAACTCATGACAGAATTAAGATTACAAAATTTAAAATGACAGAAATGTAAAAGAAACATGAATTTATTAAAACAGAAAGCAGAAATCAAACTATTGTAGAGCATAAAATAAAATAAAACAGTGGAAAATGAAATCAGAGCTAGATTACTAATATACAGAAAATCCAAACAACGTTAAAACTTTTCAAGGTGGTTCCACTTAATGTTTCAAGTGAGAACCGTTAGTGTTGTAGGAAAACAATCGCTCCTGTAAATATTTTAGAATGTAAGAATTAGTACCCAGGACAAAAGCGATCTTGAAAGGACCTAGCCATAACTCTTGAAACTTTGAGAGAATTGACAACCCTTTAACGTACACAATTAGATCATCAAGATAGATATGAATAACTTCACTGATCAAATCGTCAAGAGTTATTTGCATAGGTTTTTTAAAAGTGGTACTTGCATCAGATAAGCCAAAAAGGCATACGTTCATAAGTCAAGGTACCCCAAATAGTAATAAAGGTGGTTTTGAATTTATTTGCCCCTTTTACATTGATTTGATTGTAACCAGAAAAAACATCAAGTAAGGGCATCATCTGTGACCCTGTGATTTGCTGCAGAATCATTTCTATGTTAGGGAGAGGAAAATAATATTTCATAATAGCCCGCTTAAATGCGCAAAACTCAACGCAAAATCTGATATGCTCAATAGATTTCTGGACAGGAACAAAATTTGACACACATTCAAAATATTTGACTGGAAAGATGATCCCAACCTTCAAGAGTTTTTCCAACTCCTTTCGAATAGTTTCTTCCAGTGCAGGGTTGATAAGTCTTTGTTTTTGCCTAACTGGTTTTATGCCTTCCTTGATGGGGATGGCATGTTGTATAAGACCAGGATCAAAACCACGAAGATCCTCATAATACCAAGCAAAAACATCTTGAAATTCACCAAGTAGCTTGGCAAACTTCATTTTATCTTCATTAGAAAATTTGGCACATATTTTAACATTCTTTAGATATTTGGGTGTCCCAATGTTCAAGGAGATGGTTTAACCCACCTTCCTTTTAGACTCCTCTTCTTTATGTTTCTCTTTATTTCCTACATCACTCGATGAAAACGAACTCTATAGATGAGTCAAGCCCTTAGGAATCTTGTTATCTTCTATGGATATAATTTCCTTAGGCTTATAAGGTTCATTTTGAATGAAATAACAGATGCTCTCATCGTTAGGGAAGACCTGCCAAGATTCTATATTGTCAGGGATATGTGGATGATATAGAGATTGAAAAGTACAATCAGGTCTGTGTGGCAGAAGTTGTCGATTAGGAGAGGCTGCAAAAACAGCTAATCGATCAGCCATTGAGTTCAATTCCCTCTTAACATGAGTGATGTTGAAATATAAAAGGTTCGAGATAAGTGCCCAAACGGTTTAGGTGTATCGTTTCATCAACTTGTTTCTAGGAGAGTAAATCTTACGTACAAGGTTCACAACAAGCTCGGAATCTCCAAAAACCGAAAGGTGACCACAACCAAGATTATAGGCATTTTCAATGCCTAATAATAAAGTTTTGAATTCAGTGACATTGTTCGTGCAAGCAAACTCCAACCTATAAGAAAAGTTATGGATTTTTCCTACAGAATAAATCAAGATAATGCCATCTTCTTTACCTTCACTAGAGCTTGAACCATCAAAGTGCATGTGCCACATACCATCATCTAAATCAATTTGTTCCAGGGGAATGTTATCCTCCTCAGTAAAGATGGAATACACTCCTAGGTCCTCTTCGATATAGTTCACATTACGTTGTGGGACACTCTCTATGTAAGGTGACATCCTTCCCTCTCTAAGCACTATAATGTTTTTACCATTTCGAGGAACGGATAAATGTGTCTTATCGAGTGAGAGGTATCCACCCGTCAAAGCTTGCCAATCTCTTCCCAAGATGATTGAGTAATTACTTACTGGCATATCAATTACCTCAATACTAAGGGTTGTCCTTATTTTAGGGTGTGCGCACAAAACTAAGGTCACATCTTTAATCTCACCTATGGTCGTTTGTTGTAGACTATTATAAGAGAGCATGCTCCTGGTGTTTTCATTTGTACAAGACAAGCCTAGCTCTTCCATAATAATATTCGACATCACACTTGGGCCCGAACCGCCATCAATGAGGCAACAATGGGCGATCTTATCCATAATATTTACAGAAATATAAAAAGGGGGATTTTTTACAGGGTATCTAAAGTTATGTACACCTACTTTATTTACAGACGAATCCTCTTTATTCACCTCTTCAGAGAGGTTGGATACAATGGAAGCTTTTCCTTCCATGAATTTTTTTAGATGCCTCTATTGTTCAGGGATGGCAACCATGTCCAGAAGGGTTGCATCTTCTTTGATGTTGGCCAATTGATTCAGAATATTGTATTTGGAAGAGGGGAGAGGGGAGGTAATTCCTTGACTGTCAGGAACTTTAGGAACCTGAACAGTAGCAGTTGGTGAGGATGAGCTCGATCTAGAACAATTGCAGGGAGGATCAAAATTTCCTTTGGGAGCATAGGATTTGTTCCTAGTATTGATGATCATGACATCTTCTGGCTCTGCAAAATCTAGGATAGCGATGGTAGTTTCTGGTTTTTTACCAAAGATCTTATCTCTAGCACTCTTCCTTACCTCACATGTGGATTCCTCGCAAAAGTTACACCAACTTCGAGGCATGATAGCTTTAGGCTGAAAATGATTTTCCATTGGATTTCTAAAGGGGCGTGCAGAAGAGAATGAAACTCCAGGTGTGAGAGGGGAGACATTTCTTTTTCGCTCATACGCTATCATACGATTATTCATATCTTGTACTAGTTGTAAGAGGGTAGACATGTCGGTCTGTTTAACTTATTCTTCCTGAGGAAGACATGTTCTTTCAAGTTGTTCTTCATACTCTAAAAAGTATGCAAAGCAGAACCGAGGTTATCAATGGCTTTTTCTTCAAGCCTATGACGATATGGGGAAGGTAATGCATTGTCGTAATGCATGAAAGTGGCTTGGTTCTGAGGTCGAATGAGTTCAGGGATTTGATTGTATAACTTAGTGAAACGCAAGTTGAAGGACTTGATGGTTTCACCATCCTTATAGGCGATGCTATTGTACTCATGTCACTGCTCAGCTAGGATTTTAGATTTCCCATAGGTGGACTTGAACCAATAAACTAACTCCTCCCAAGAAGACAGAATCTTAGGAGGAATGTCAAATAAATTGGTCGTAGCCTTTCCTTCCAAGGAATTGATGAATAAGTGCATGCAAGTATCGTTGTCATTGGCTCCTATCTTGTGACAAGCGTTAAAAAATGCCACCAGATGTTTGTTTACAGTGACAGTGTTATTTCCAAAAAACCTAGGGAGATGATCTTTGAATTTAGGAAGTGGACGAGTAGAAGGTGCTAGGTTGAGAGGAGAGGACACATGCCACGGTGTGGTTGTGGCATCTTCTTCAAACTGAAAAAATCCCATACTTTTTAATGACTTTTGTGGGATTTGTGGTAGATTGGACAAGGATATGGTAGCTATATAAGCTACCAATCACTGACGAAGTTGAAGACTGAGAGGAGGGAGCACTTACAGTGCCATCAGAGCCACCACTAGATGAAATCTTGTCGATGATAGGTGAGGGAGAGAAATACAAACTGGATGAATCAGACAAAGTTATCCTTGGAGCACTTTGTTGGGTTGATAACACAACGTTCCTTCTTCCTATTTCAGAAATAGGATTAATTTCAGGTGATAAGCCTCATCTTCTTCTAGAAACACGAGAGTCTAAGGACATGAAAGTAAGGCCAAAACTGAAGGAACAAGAAGGTTATTGTTGATTTCTAGGTTGTCTACGTCTAGCTTCCCAACGTTCTTGGGCACTAATATCTCGTTCAATTGATGACGATGAATGATTAAGCTCAGCACGAGTATTGGTGGTGTCTAAAATGGTGTTGAACAAATTCAAAGCAATGTTGGTCTGATCTTGAAGACCGGGCTCAATATTGGGATTCCTTGCAACAAGCACATTCATTAAGAAATAAAACAGTCAAAGAATCAATATCAGAAAAAATAGATGTATTCGATGCTAATCAAGCATAAAAATTAACTAGAGAGATATTGAAGATCTCCCCAGTATGGTCGCCAAATAAATGTTGAGGAAAATATATGAAATGATCTTACTCGAGCATTTTCATATCTTGCTTGGATAAAGCAAGATAGACGGGAATATCACCCTAGATTTATAGCCATCAAAATTGGTATCATAATTCACAAGTATTGTTTACAAGTGCTTAGGCTGGTTTTTTTATAAATAAAAGTTTGCTTTAAAATTAATTATTTATGTAATTTTATGAACATAACAAATGCTGAAATAAATATAGAGATAGAAGTAAAGACACCAAGTCAATAATCAAAACAAATGAGACATAAAGCAATCCTGTATTTCATTCCAATCCATCAAAGAATCGTTCTCTTTACAAAATTTCCTAAGGAAGTTTTGGACCAAAGTCAAACTTAGATGTCCCTGATGACCTCTTACAGAAAGTAAAAAACTAAAATTTAAAAGCTGGATCAGCTTGCCACAGATTGTTGCCCACTCGACTCTGCAAAATAGCCTTTGTCAGTCATGAAATCTAATTCCAAACAGACAAGTCTACACAGACTATCAAATATAGATCAACGCCTCTGAAAAACAAGTGTTTGAATGATATAATTCAGCCTTGAATCTTGTTGTCTACAATAGGACCCTACTATCATAAAAAAGAATTAGGCTTCTAATGAATTAAGGAATGAATGAAAACTGAATTATCTCAACAAAACTCAAAGATCAAACCTTAGTATGCTTCTCCTTCTATTCTCCTCTTGTTCCTCCCTTTCCTTTTTCCTTTAAGAAAATTAGAATTGGTTGAAGTAGTTTAACTACTTCCTTAGTTAAGTTAACTAAAACTCAACCAAATTTTTAGTTAGGGGGAAAAGTAATAAATCATAATAAGGGTTTTTAAAGAAATAATAATTAGTAGGTGGGACCCCTTGTGAATCCCTTTAGCTTTTAACAATCATAACACAACTAGTTAATTAAACAAAACATCCCTCCTTGTGACTCCCATCATCACATTCATATTTGACAATTTATCTCAATGATAATTGAAATTATTTCCAAAATATATTACTCATATATCCAAAAATAGTGTGTTGTCCAAAATTTCAGAAGTCAACTGTTCTCACAATTAATAAATAAAAAAGCTTAAAATCCATATTTTCCACTCTAGGAGGCAATCTTTTCCTTGTTGTTGTTGTCCCTTTTTTATCTCTCTGAATTTTCCTTAGAGTGTGTGGAGACTTTAGGCCTAATCTCGTTGATCACATGAGAGAAATCATCTATCAAATGCATGCAGAAGGACACAGATTTATCAAATTCATTTGAGGGTGAGGAAGGGGCAGCAGTGGCTTTTCCTTTGTCAGGGGCATGGTGGGCCTCAGTTTTCAAACTTTTGCTTGCATGGGAAGACTGAACTGGTGAGTGGACAGGGGAAGCTTGGACAATTTGATTGATGGGTGGAGGAGCAGGTAAGGATAAGTTAGGCCAGCCACGATGTTGGGAGACTGTGGGGTGGACAATCTCTTTCCATCCGTCATTTTCAGGAACTTCAGGTTGCAGTGAGACATGAGGAGGCACGGGGATACCAGAGACCTGTGGGGATTGGAAGGGAGGCCTTTCAGGCCTAGGTTGGACCACTCCTTTCCCAATCCAATTAAAAAACCCAGCTTGAAATAGCTGGCCTAACTCTTGTGAGTCTGCATCAAAGTGTATAGAGAATATTGGCCTTCTAGGGCCCCTGTTCCAATTACCTCTTCCTTGGTTACCCATGCCATGGATACCTCTACTGAAAAATCTCATTCATGTATGCATAATTGATTATCAAATAGTTTCTTTAACAACCATACATGACAACTCTTTAAAATATGAAATAAAATTTGGCTCAGCAACATATCAGACTCATGTAATCCAATCCATACAAATTGTTTAATAGTTGTCAATGAGCAGGGGGTGAACAAAGGTTCTTGGATATGCGAGGGGTTGTATTGAGAGAAAAATGTTAAAATGAGGGGGGAAATATCATGATTACTGCTCATATACAACAAAAATCAACTGTAATGTAAACTAAAGAATATATCACTGTAATCCATACCTGCGATCTTAAATTGTCATAACACAGAGTTTCCCTTAACTACAATTAAATTCTAGGAATAGGGAGTGGATAATGAATATGGGAAGGCGAGGGGATTGTAATGTGCGAAAAGTGAAATAATGGTAGGGAAAAAAGCAAATACTATTCGTAAAATCAATTAAGTAATCCATAAAACAATTATGTATTTAATGCAAACGATCCAACACCAACTAAACAATGATTGTGATCAATTAATCAATTATTGTGTGTTAACACTTGTTCACTGTCCATATTTAAATCTTCAACCCTTTTAATTAACACAGTGTCATCATACTCAAAATCAATATGCCTTCCAAACATCTTGTATAAGAATTTTGTTTCCTCTCATTTCTTCCATTTTATATTTAAAACAAAATTCCAATGAACACACAATCATTTGTTTCAACTCTGTTCAGCATCAAAACCTTAACCATTGTCCATAAATTAATTCTTCAAATCAAACACAGACACAAGCCTTTTTAAAACGTGTCTGATCCCATTCCTTTAACCAATTTAACAATTAAATTGCAATGAAACCATACTACTAAAAACCCTATGTCCATCTCTGATGGTGCCATAAAATGATACAATGCACAATATCCATATATCATACACAGTGGACAGCCAAGCCACAATCATCAATAATTCAAATTGCAATAATCTCGATTGGGAAATTAAAACACACAGTAACAACGACCATTATTTCAATTTATACCACGATATAGGAAACATACAGACCAACGCATAATGCAACGAAGCATTTTTGTGACTGTACATATCTAATTATTCCCAATCAAACCATAAACAATGTTGAGTTATCAATCCAACTGTTACAACACAAGGAGGCAGCGACTGTAAGCCCATTTTCATTTCCTTTTACAACTTTTCTAATCAACCAATTAAACCATGTTGAGCTATCGATTCAATTGTCATAACAAACGAAGGCACCGACCGTATAACAATTATCATTTCCAATCACAACTCTCCAACCACGCAACCAAACACAGACGAGCCAATAATCAAAACCACTGTTAATACTACCCAACAAACTATAATAGTCAACTAGATAACCGACAGAGTGTAACTGTTGAGTTAATCAAAACCGGGTTCGGTACCAATGAATACCAGAAAATAGTCAAGGGTTCGCTCGATCATTAAAACACAGGGAGACTAGAGTCGACCATATCAACAGCAGGTGAGAGCCCTTCGAGACAACGTGGTGGACACACAGGCCACATAACCTTTAGCTTGCAATACAGAGTGACAGTTCACACCAGATAGGGTAGACCACGAAAGAGCAGAGGTTTCTTCTAGCCAGTAACCAACACCAAAAACACGTAGAAGCATAACCCTCGTGTTTTTTCCCCAAAAATCTGAATAATGTTGATAGAACCGCAGATCCCAGGTCATAGAAATCAACCCTAAAGCAATCCTCTTGGCCTAATAGCCACCATAACCAACTATGCATATACCAATAACATAAAATGAGCCCACGACCAGGTGGAAAACGATATGCAGTGACCCAAATGTGGTTCAAATCATACACAACAACCCCATAACACCAAATACGACCGTGTATGGTTACAAAGACTGTAGGGAGATGGCCATCAAGTCCAAATCAAATGAAACCCTCCAAAAAAAACCAAAGAGACAAGAGAGAGCCATCACGACTTCCTTCACACAAAATAGTCAATGAAATCGTGACTTCAACCATCCAATTTTCCATTTGCAATGAATAACACAAAAACAACCATTCCAGAGAAACACCACGAGTTTACACAGTTGCCAGCCTCAAGAAAAACACAGACCAATACATCATCAAGCCAACATTTATTTCATAACAAAGCAAGTTCATGGATGGGCAAAAAAAACATACATGTAACCCAATGACCTTTAAAAATGCTAGCTTGGTCAAGCAGTTCCTTCCTCGCCTGAATATCAGAGCTCAACCACAGCAAAAATCAAATGAACAATAACCAAACTAGGGTGATGGCCAGTGGGAGAGGTATGGAGTGACGTGCATTTACTGCAGGTCGCTTCCATCCTCCCTTCATTCAATTACGTAGTACACGACAGCCAGCCAACATTAATCCATGCCATTATTCCATGCCATTGAAACTTGCATACATTACTTGCCAAATGCGCCACCCGATCCATACTAACCATTAATCCAAAACCATACTATAACATATATCACATGTGCCAAGGATAACTCAATAATAATTGTATAGCCACTAACATTGCTAGTTAGGACTAACATCAACCCTTTTTAAACTTCAATTTCTCATAGTATAGCATAGCATAGTTTCTTTTCTTAGATTTATTCCATATTGCTTTTATCTCTTGTTATGACTAACATGTGTCATGTGCAGGTGTTACATGTAATAAATTGTGGCGCCGATTGCATTGTAATAACAGTGAATACAAACCATTCATACATGGAATTTAGAGCTTAGAGTAATGAAACCCACATATAACATGCATTATCCATCTGTTGTTATGTCGCGAACAAAACCAATATTTCACCAGCAATCATGTAGAACCCTGTAAGCATCATTGAACAGTGGCATAAAATGTGTAACAAGACTATCTTTGATCCTCAAATATACAAGGGGGTCCCACCTACTAGTATTATATATATCACTTAGCTTATAAATAATAGGCTTTTAGCAATACTTTGTCGGCAAAGTCCTCATTGCGATTTTTATCGTCAACAAACTGGTGACTCCACAGGGAAATTTGTTTCCAACATATTAAGAAATCAGAACACATGGTTTCATAGAGCAAGAACAGCAGATCAAAAAATATAACCAGGAAGAATGCAACATGGGGAAGTGAACGGATTTAATGGAAAAATGGTCGGGAATTTGGGAATAACTTATGAAAAAATTTAAGTATGAGGGGTTTTATCCCTGTATGCATAATTATTCAACTGGAACATGATCTTTACTTCAAGGAGATACTTTTATGGGCTTTATCTTTTAAATTCTCAAATGGATGAAGAAATGGAAAGCAGAAGCGGGAGATAACCAATTTCTTTATAAGACAATTGTGAAAGCAGATAACAAATTCAAGTGTGCTTTCAGGGGGAACACTGCAACAGTTGGGTAAGCTTGATTTTTATTGACTAACAATATCTTGCAGGAGTGGCAATGTGGAAGAACTGATCCAACATCTTATTCTTGACCAAAATCAACTAAAAGGTGAAAAGCAATAAAAATCATGACAGAATTAAGATTACAAAATTTAAAATAGCAAAAATAAAATGACAGAAATGTAAAAGCAGTAGGAAGTTATTAAAAGAGAAATCAGAAATCAAACTATTGTAGAGCAGGAAATAAAAAAAACAGTGGAAAATGAAAGCAGAGCTAGATTACTAATATACAGAAAATCCAAATAGTGTTAAAACTTTTCAAGTTGGTTCCACATAATGTTTCAAGTGAGAACCGTTAGTGTTGTAGGAAAACAATCGCTCCTGTAAACCTTTTAGAATGTAAGAATTAGTACCCAGGACAAAAGCGATCTTGAAAGGACCGAGCCATAAATCTTGAAACTTCGAGACAATTGACAACCCTTTAACGTACACAATTAGATCATTAAGATAAATATGAATAACTTCACTGATCAAATCGTCAAGAGTTATTTGCATAGGTTTTTTAAAAGTGGTACTTGCATCAGATAAGCCAAAAAGGCATACATTCATAAGTCAAGGTACCCCAAATAGTAATAAAGGTGGTTTTGAATTTATCTGCCCATTTTACCTTGATTTGAGTGTAACCAGAAAAAACATCAAGTAAGGGCATCATCTGTGACCCTGCGACTTGCTGCAGAATCATTTCTATGTTAGGGAGAAGAAAATAACCTTTCATAATAGCCCACTTAACTCCACGAAAATCAATGTAATATCTCATATGCTTAGTGGATTTTCAAATAGGAACCAAATTTGAAACCCATTCAAAATATTTGACCGGAAAGATGATCCCAGCCTTCAAGATTTTTTCCAACTCCTTTCGAATAGTTGCTTCCAGTGCAAGGTTGATAGGTCTTTGTTTTTACCTAACTAGTTTTATGCCTTCCTTGATGGGGATGGCATGTTGTATAAGACCAGGATCAAAACCATGAAGATCCTCATAAGACCAAGCAAAAACATCTTGAAATTCACAAAGTAGCTTGGCAAACTTCATTTTCTCTCCATTAGAACATTTGACACCTATTTTAACA
>SNQJ01S0168234.1:0-11143 GCA_010110895.2 Picea sitchensis
CAAATGAATTTACCTTGGATCAACCATATACTGCCTCATAGTATTCACTAACTAGCCTTGAATCAACTTTAACATGAATAATGAATATTGTATCAAAGTCTACACCTCATGAAGTCAAATCTTATTGTGAAAATGGGTTATTAGTTGGATTATCCCTTCCTTTTCTAGATTCTTCATTCACCCATGTCATGTGATGTACTAGAGATATTTCCCACACAAATCACCCAAAAGATAATAGTAGACCCACCTCATCCATCCATTTCTTATTCAATTGTGGTTTCTTCTTATGTCACTTCACTAAACCCCACCATCAAAAGAGTGATCACATCCATCATTTGTTTAATTAAACAAAATGGTAAACATTCATATACCCAAGAAGACAATGGAATATGGAGTGGATAAAGGAAAACTAATTGAGATGTGGTGAGTTTCCTAGATATAAAGAAAATGGATTCCTACTTTGGGATCAATTGTTGGAACTGTGATGTTTTGAAATAAGCGATATTGATTTTTTGGTATATTTCAAAGAGAGACTCCTCGTCAAGAATCATTCAAATTGTAATCATGTCTCATTAAAAATTAGTTTACCAAAGGAACAAGCATCATAGCTAAAAACAATTTTCTTCGCTTTGTCAAGAGGAAAAACTATTGAATTTTGTATTCAACCCTCATTTTCATCTAAAATTCCTATAGTTTGTTCACCATCTAAATTATTTTACCAATAGTCATCATCATGTTCATCATAAGTAGCCAAATTTTCATATCCTTCATTATACCTTGAGTATTCCTCATCAGCAAAGCCTTCTAGTTCATCTTCATGGTTAGTGCTTGAGTCATTGTGTTCATCCTTAGAATCAACATGAGACACTTCATCTAGTTCTTCGTCACTTCTTGGTATTGGAAATTCTTCAATGAGACCATTTACATGTCCATCAAAGTGCCTAGGTGAGTTTGAAAGGGAATATGAATTAATTTTAACTTCATTTTCTAGGTGTATAAGAATATAACATATATGCTATATATGTTATAATATATATAATATATATGTTACATATATGTTATATATGTTATAACATGTTGTAACATATATAACATATATGTTACACATGTTATAACATACATGCAACTTAATTTTAAAAATAACTTTATTATAAATTACATCTCACTTAAGTTATAAAAGTGAATCACTCATAAGTAACTTTTTTATTTTTTAAATTAAAATAAATTTATTGTAAATTGCATCTCTAATCCAGATTGGATCATTATATTTATTTTCATCTATCTCGATCCAACAGTGAAAACCGTGCGTCAATCAGAGTTTGTATGCAAAAGTTATGCCTTCTGCAAGTTTCCCTATCATGTTGACCACCATGGTACGAGAAGATGCCATGTCAACCCCAATTACTCATGCATATGGGGCTAGCCATTTGAGGAACGTGAGGAACCCTTCTCTAAGATGATTACTCGTACAAGTAATCACATAGATTTGATTTCTAACCCTCTCCCTAGATCAAACAAGTGATGCAATTATAACAAATGTGACACTCACAACACAGATGATTGTCGTGTCCTTCAATAAAATCACTCTTCTTATTTAAAGAAAGGTTCTTGATATCCCCCAATATAATTCCTTAACTATGAATGACACACTACCCACAAAAAATCTAATACATCTCAATCAAACACTTCCTCAAGACAAGATTTTCATCCTCAACCTAATGACATCATTCCCTATCCCCAACCCAGGGCTACAGAGGAATACTTCAAGGAAATCCTCCCATCACAAGCATGGGGTGACATGAAAATTGATTCATATAAGACTCCTTACCTCATAAGGTCCCTCAACATGGCCTCTCAATACTTGGATATCAAACCTTCTCTGGGAAACTTTGAACATGATGAGTGGTTGACCTCCAAGATTTCCTCATTACTCTCTTTCCTCTCTTCTTGTTCACCCTCAACTAGGAGGTGTTCCTCCTCTAACCCTTTTTTTATACATGTTCATTCCCTTCCTTCTCCTTTATACCTACCCCAATGTACTTCATGCAACCCATACTCCTTGTCACCTTCCCCTTTCCTCCTTTCTCTTCCTCGAGTTTTTGTTGATACCCTAGGGTGACCTTTTCTAACCTTGGAAGGGCCCATATTTTAACATGGATCTTCCAAGATGAATGAAGCCTCATCCCTGATGGGACCTTTGTGGGGCTATATTGGACCTCCCATTCTCATATTTTTCCACCTCCTACATGGTTGCACTCGAGGTCCCTTATCTCACCTCTCGCTTTCTCCTTCACCTATCCCTCCATGTATTTGTGTCCCTTCTTCCACTTTTCTTGTCTCTTGTATGCTTGGGAAATTTTGCACCCCTTTGTCATAATCCTCTTTATGTGTTAATTTTGGTTGCATTATGAATAGGTAGCTACTCTCTAGCTCATAATATTGGGTTTGACTCTACTTGAGACAATTCCTCCCTAGCTAGGATCAACTATTGTTTATTTGGTCTCTCTCCTAAGATTTCCTTATAGGTGGTCATGTTTGTATCCTAAAACTATAAATCCCCCTTTGTGGTGGCATTATCTCTTCCTTTCACCTCCTTTTCCTCTGCTAGCATAACATTGGCATTGTTCTTCATTGTGCTTGCATTGACCAAAGGTTGATGCATATCACCTCTTGTGCTTGAATCAATTCCATTTTGGTGTATGTCACATCCCATGCTCGCATCAACTCCCTATTGATGTATTTTGACTCATGTGCTCATGCCAAATTTGGATTACCATGTCTCTCCCTCGTGCTCATGGTTACTGAAATCAGTGTATGTCACCTCTCATGCTTGCATTAAACCAGAATTATCATACATTCCCTTTGTACTCGTGATAATATGGGATTGGTGTATTTTACCTCATATGGTTATGATAATTGTGTGTTATTATATGTCGCATTTGTGCTCGTGATGACTCATATTAGTGTATTTTTCTCTTATTCTTCTCTTATATTTTAGTCAACACATTTCACTTAGCCCCCTTTGACAACATCATGTTGCCATCACTTTCTTATTTCTCGTGTCCTTGTCAGAATCACCCTAGGATCATTACCTCCTATCCTTTCCTTTCCCTCTATCCTTCATCCATTTCCATGAGAGTTGTTGGCACCGCCCCTAACTTGCTTAAGGAAAGCCACTAAAATTTGTGAAGTAGGTACCTAACTCATTTTGACTTATGCCTATATCATCATGTCTTACCTACAAGTAAGTACAAGTATGGAATTCTCACTTTAAATACTACTCGTGATGTTAAGTCAATTTACCATTATTATTGTTAAATTCACTCTTACAATTACTCATGATCGCATGTTTTGGTTATTTCTTCACTTACATATTAATTAAAACTTATTGATATTTAATTTCATATTTTATCCATTATATCATTTACATTATAATTAGACTTATTGTTCATTTTCTTGTCATTTACATTTCATAGTTTAGTTGTTATTGTTCTTGCATAATGATTAATCTTACTCGTTCCCCTATCCCAACATTATTGATTAGCATGCATCACTTACTTGCTTGTTAGTTATATATGCTTGACATTGTATTGATCCAGTAGGCACCCCTTATGGCTTTGCCTAGCATCAATTATTGGGAAGTGTGGGTTCCACATATATTATAGGATATATAGGCCTAGCCAATGGAGGATTTTTGAATGACTTTTTTGCATTGGCTTTTTTCCAATAGAAAATTTGCTCAATTATATTAGTAAATATAATTTGTTTACATATTTCAATCCATATATAGGATCGGTACAAGAGAAATTGATCAGAATGCTTCACAAAGAAAACTAAACACATCCCTTTATACAGTAACAACCTTCCTAACAAAAGAGACCGCAAGGATCTAGACCGGGTTCTTCAAAATACAAAAAACTGAAGCAGATATGCAAAAAAACGACTATGAAGGACTTGATAAGAGAATGAAAAGCGTCGAAGAAGGAAAATGACTAGTATAGACTAAGATGTCTCCTGGGTCCTTCAGTTCCATTGGTCTAGAGGTAATATGTGATTATGCCTTCTGGTTCCCTTAAAGCCTGCTTAGAAAGAAGATCTGCTTCCATATTAAATTCTCTGAAGATATGCACAAAATTGATGGCATGAAAATGTTTAATTAAATCCTTGATTCTCTATTTCCAGCCCTCAAATTCACTTTCCTTGAGTCTTCCTCTGTTGGATATCCAATCAATAATAACTTTTGAATCACCCAGAACTTGTATTTAGTGAAATGACAAAAGATATGCCAACAAGAGAGTTGCCCGAACTCCCAATAGCTATTCTCTTGTGTTTGTGCCTCCTCCACAATTATAAAACCATCTAAATACAGATAAGTCTCAAGTTTTTAGGACTCCTCTAGCTCCACATCGGATGCCATCAAGCTGGGTCGCTCCATCGGACCAAACAATTATTGTATTCCTGTGCTAAGGGATCAATATGTCTCACAGAGGTCCACATTTAGGAGATGCCAAGACTTTTTTTTGAAAACCTAGAGTCTTGTAAATCACTGAGTGAATAGAGGGGGTAGTCTCCTTGAATAATACTTTGTTCCTCTCTAACCAAATAAATCAAAAAATATAGGCAACTATCAAAGATGGGACAGTCTTGTCTTCTACCCAGTTATTGAAACAATTGGACAAGGTATTCCCTTTCCAGCAATTTTTATATCCATGTCCAGTAACCACTCTCTCCCAGACCGATTTGGTGAATGTGCAGTGAATAAAAAGGTGATTGATATTTTCAATATCTTGTTTACAAAGGTAGAAGTGACTAGGTCCTTCCCAGCCTCTTAGTTGGAGAGTATCCCAAGTTAGAATTTTTCTTTCCACTGCCAGCCATATAAAAAAAATTACTTTTAGTTGTATGTCCCACTTCCAGACAGACTGCCTCCATCCTCTAATTTTTGACAGACCCTGTGTGGATAATAAATCCCAATCATATTTTTAATTGTGAGATATCCATAATTATCTCCACCAATCCACATCAGTTCATCTTTTAAATCATGTATATAAGCACCAACATTAATAAGAGCCTGCCTAAACGGGTCCCATTCTGCTGCTATGTCTCCAGAAAATCCCAACTCGTTGTTGCTAATCCATATAGAGGAACAAAATTTTTGGTGAGTAAGCCTCCTAGCATGTGAGAGAGAAGTAATATTCCATTGTCTAAATTCTGATAGAATATTACAGGAGGGGAAAGACTTATCTCCCATCCCTAATATCATGTCTCTACCAAGTGAAATGAGTTGACCCAAACCCATAGTCCAACTTAACCAATGAGTGATCAATTGGATTGATTTCAAAAGACCACTCCAGATTCTTGAGACCGCCTTTTGATGGAAAGTTGGGGATCTAAACCAATTTTTAACATTCGTATGAGGAAGATACTTATCTTTTATAACTTTATGCCATATTTTTTCATGCATAAGTACTCTCCAAAGTGAACTCGTGGCCAAGGCTCTATTAAAGTCAAAGATATTTAGAAGACCCCAACCACCATATTTCTTTAGTATTGTAAGTTGTTCCCACTTGCAAAGATGGTAGTGGGTTTACTCACTATTTCATTTCCAAATAAAATTAAACATCGATTTTCTCAGATGATTTAAAACAGAGAAGGGAATGACCGCTAGAGACATCCAGTATACAGGATGGTTTTCCAATACATACTTTAATAAAGTGTAACTCCCTCTCAGTGACAGCCATCTATAGCACCATAGGCCCATCTTTTTTTCCATTTTTTTAACATCCAGCTCCAGTATTCTACTCGTTGTGGCCCAGTGTTTAAGTAATAACCAAGGTATTTAAAACCAGTTGCAAGATCAGAAAAAGTAAACGGAAAAAGAGATTTGTAAGGAGATAATTCCAGATCCGACAAACCTTCTTGAAGAATAGTAGTTTTTGGTTCTGTTAGTCTCTAATTTTGTCTTGGTTTAGTGAGAAATCCTTATCCTAAGTCTTCCTTACCCACACTTCATTTTCTGTTTCTCGTTGATTTCAATTTTTGTTTTTTATGGTTTGCATTACAGTTTTGGGATAGTTTATTTAAGTTTGATTTTGAAAGACACGGTTTAAAAATGAGGTGCCTCCTTGTATGACTGTTTGAATTTCAAATATTCAAATTTTGCTAAGTCATTAATAGCGCTACGGGAATAAGACTATTCCCGTAGCGCCAAATAATCATGCCTTGATACGCGTCTGCCATCCCGATTTTGTTATGATGACATGAATCGTGGGTTGAGATTTCGCATGCATCCATGAAATCTTGGAAATCATTTGCAAAATTCAACCATTTCATAATCCGATTGTTGTGTACTCGCGCAGGACACAATTCAAATCACCCTTTTTCTTGATGATCATTATATTATACATGTTCGATTTCGCTGAATTCAAGCTTGCAGTGAGGAATGCAAGTATCCACTCAAAGGAACAGTATACACTAACAATTGCAGGTGGCAAATTTGGAACCCGAGGGCGCAGTTGCAAAATTGTGTTTGATGGCACCAAAGAGGAGCGGACAGGTTGTCAGAATAGAACCAGAGGGTGCCAAACTTCTTGAAGCCTATCCTTAGATGGATCAAAGGTTCAGAGACAATGGGTGGTTTGAATTCCTCACCACTTTTCATGGTTATGATGAGTAGGTCTCCACGGAGTTCGCTCTGAATTTAGATGGTCACGAGGTCGAAATCGGTAAAATGTTGATGCTAGTAATAGAACAGACTATCGCAAAGGCTTGCAAGCTGGTAGTTGGAGGAGAAATATGGTGGAAGAAAGAGCATGTGGTTACTGAATTTGTAAACCAATTTTTGCTTCCAGACAAGCAAAATCCGGATTGGAGAAGGGGAATACCTCATAGCTGGATTCGACCCAAATTGCACATGGCGCTGATCATGATTCACAGGTATATCACCTGTGAAGGTAGATTCTCACTGGTCTATATCTACCATGTCAGGATACTAATGCATTTAAATGGTGATTACCCATTAAATCTCCCTTATTTCCTGCTCAAAATCTTGACAAAGATGTCAAAAAGAGTGCAGTCACTCTCCACCAATGCTAAAGCAACTTGTTCCATCAAGTCTTGATTAAAACCTTAGTCATGTCTACTTTGAGCGAATTACAGAATCCCTGGAGCTGGCTCACGGGATCTTTAAACCCTATCACTCAGTCCAATAAGCAGAAGAAAGGAAAAGGGAGAAAGACCGTTACACGGAGGCGAGACATCTTCGATGAAACCCCTGTGAAAGAGGAAATTTCTGATATTAGGGTGACCAGGAGGAGAAGAAGTAAAAGACCTAGGTGGGATCCAGAAATTGAAACGTTTTCTGAGGAAAATGTTAAAGGGGAAAATGATTCAGATAACGAACTTGATACTCAAACTACAATCAAGACTAAAACGCCATCAACCAGTAAAATGGGTGTTGCAATAAAAGGGAAAAGAGTTAAAGGTGTGTATGTATCACAGAAACCTAGAAGAAATTCTACTAGGGTCACCAACAAGTATAGACTGAAGTCAAAGGCAATGTTGAATCCGTCAATCAAAGAAGAAAACTTCATAATCATAGAAGATGACTATGAGAATGTTGAAGCAAGTACCAGGAAAAGGGCAAAAAGAATTCCATTTCCCAAGAAATCTGTCAGTAAAGGAAAAAGAATAATTTCACCACCTACAGGTCCTGTAACGAGAGCTTCAACCAGATTAGCAAAAGCTAAATAGATGGCTAAAGGTATCAGTGAAACTCCTGAAGATAAACAGGATTACTTTGAAGACTCAGATCGCATACTAGATGTGCCTGAAGCTATAGATTCAGCAAGTTCTGAGGAAGAAATTAGCTCAGAATTAGTCTCAAAGTACCAAGTTAAAGCCAAGGAACCCAGAGTTGCCTTAAACCTGAATGAACCTGCACCTTTTAAATAATGCTCAGGATTCAGAGTTAAAATTAGAACTGATAAAGAAAAGATCAAGGAGTTTCAGAAAACAATAAGACAGTTAAAGAAGGAGAAGGCGCAGATAGAACAATGGAATGCTCGCCAGCAAGAAAGGATTCAAAGTTTTAAAAAGAAGAAGAAAGAGAAAAGCGCATTGCTCAAAGAACTCAGGGAGATTATTTTTAGACTCTATTGGCACAATGTCGTGCTTACCACAAAGCTCAAACAGAGAAATGCTAAAGCCACTGCTGTGATTATATCCTAAAGGTAACATGGAAATTTGCTACAATTATGATTTAAATGTTTTCCAGGAAATATTGCAAGGCCTACTCGTTTTTGGCTAGTAAAATGCTAAGACCTCGATCTGTTTTACAAAATCAAATTAAATTCCTATTTTGTAGAGTCAAATGTAATGCTGGTAATATTTGCAATATCAAGTTGTTGAGTTGTGATCTATTTTGGGATTGTAGAAGCTCTTTTTGAGTGAACTACCTTAGTAGATAGATACTATTTGAAATCTAGTCATTAAAGATATACTAGATGATAGGATCTGGAAGTTTTATAGATAGTTTAAATAGACAGAAGAAAGACCATGTTCAGGTCGAAAAATTGGAGATCCAANTTTGAGTGAACTACCTTAGTAGATAGATACTATTTGAAATCTAGTCATTAAAGATATACTAGATGATAGGATCTGGAAGTTTTATAGATAGTTTAAATAGACAGAAGAAAGACCATGTTCAGGTCGAAAAATTGGAGATCCAATGGACCTTTTTATGAAGCACATTGTAAAGGAATTTATGTTCAATTTGACACCTAATAGCAAAGGCATATGGATGGTTAGACCCTCTTTTTCTATTCTGTTATTTCTTTATTCATGCTTGAATTCATTATTCGAATTGCAATGCTTTTTTATTCTTGACTGATAATTTATACAGTGGAAATTTTACTGTAAAGATAATTTTTCAAGTTTGATATCAAGCTGGTAATCTTGTTTCTTTATAATATTTTGAGGCAAGAATTATTGTGAAGTTGACAAATTGAAGGCTTCACCTTCCTTTTTCTTAATTGGTTTGACCCATCTTTGTGTTTACCTATTATTCATTCATTGGGATATACTTTGTTTTAATCTTGTTTTTCATGTTATGTTGTTACCTTGAAACCAGTTTCAAACCACCTTACTAGAAAAACCAATCATAAAACCCTCAAAACACTTTTTCAATAAATCAATGATGCCCTAGCTTTCCCTTAGCATTCGAGTGCAACTTTAGGGACTAACATTTTTGGCGTCATTTTCGGGGATGAAGAAATGAAGAGATCTTCCCTGGGGAAACGTCAAGTTTTCATTCAAATCTTGGTGGTGAACAAGATTTTGGACATTTTTTAAGACTGTGATTATTCACCTGGCGACTCCTCTGTGGTAATTCTGGCTCCGAAAAGAGAAGGTAAAGGACCTAAAACTCCTCTAAAATATTCATCATCTAATAAGAGACCAGTAACAAGGAAAAATCCAGATCTCGAGCCTGTTGCAGCAGTTCCAGATCCTAAAATGATTATATGAGATACTTGCCCAGATTCAATGGAGATGGATCGGTTTCTGCTGAAGAGAATTTGAGTTAAGTTTATAGTTTTGCAGATAATTTCAATGTAGAGCATGTTGATGTGTGGATGAGACTATTTGTACAAAGTCTATATGGGGAAGCAAGAAAGTGGTTCAAAAGTTTGTCTCCCAATTCAATAGCTGATATCGTAGCCTTAGATGATGCCTTTCTCAAACATTGGGCAGACAAAAAGGAATTTCTATACTACATCACTGAATTTGGTGCTTTAAGGAGGAAACAAGGTGAATCAATACCTGATTTTACCAAAAGGTTCAACCAGATGTATGGAAAAATTCCAGAGGAGATAAAACCTTCAGAGACTTCAACTAAAATCACCTTTGTCAATGCATTTGATGCTGAATTTTCCTTGTTGCTTAGGGAAAGAAGAACCACTACCCTCAGCCTGATGCAAGATGCTGCTATCAAGGTAGAATCTAACATATTAGCAGCAGACAAATTGAAGTCTAGAAATTATAGAGAAAGAAAAAAGCAAAAGGAAGAGTTGCCTTCATCTTCTAATTCAGCATCTGATTCCAAAATGGATGAAATGGCTAAGATGTTGAAAACTCTGACATCTGAAATGGCTAAGATGTTGAAAACTTTGACATCTGAAATGGCAAGTTTAAAGATAGAAAAAAAACAACCCAATAGACCTGTATCGGAGGGTGGTTATAGAAATCCAAATCAGTTCAGAAGACCGAACAATGTTCCTCAGATTTTACCAAGAGAAAAGAAAAACCAGGATGACCAAAAAAAATTACCTCCTTTTCAGAATAATGTGGTAGATGAGGAGGAGGATGAGGATGATACAGAAGAAGACCCTGCAGTTCATTTGAATGATTCAGAATCATCTCCTCTACATGTGACATAGCAGGATTATGAAGATGCTTTGATTGTGAATCAGTTTGAGGAAGGAGATGGAGATGAGATTGTCCAGCAGGAACCTAAAAGGAAAAAATACAATCTCATATCGGGTTCCAATGCACCTAAAGTAGATACACCTGTGTCCACAAAGAAGGCCAGTACTCCAATTAAGTCAGGGGTTATCAAATTTGTTCCCAAGATTCATGTTGACCAACCATTGAAGCAACCTTCCAAGGATAGCACTACCGACATAAAGGAACCAGATAAAAATGTTTTTGTTTTCAATTTAGAACATGAAATCAACAAAATCAAGATTTCAGTGCCATTATTAGAACTCGTGAAAACAAAACCTTTCAGAAAGATCGTTCTCAAGGCTCTTCAGGCTCCATCTCATGTCACCTTTTCAAATACAGTCAATCTAGACGATGAAAACCCTGTTATAACTATTGGACCTCACATTGAAGACAGAATTGATGCCTCTCCACCTTTTTACATTTCATTGAATATCCATGAAAAGATATTACACAATTTCTTAATGGATTCTGGTACCTCGCATAATGTAATTCCCAATGTGGTGATGGAAGAATTAGGGTTGGACATTACCAGACCGTATCATGATCTATATTCTTTTGACTCCAAGAAAGTCAAATGCCTTGGAGTTATGAAAGATGTGGTGGTCACTCTTTCCCAATTGCCTATGAAAAGTGTGGTATT
>SNQJ01S0168235.1:1481-33798 GCA_010110895.2 Picea sitchensis
CACCCTGGTTTCTCTGGCTGCAACCAGATGGAAGCTACAAATCCCTTTGTTCAAGCACCCACTTGAACCTCTGAGGACAACAGTCCTCCCTAGCACCTCCCTTCCACCCTAAAATATAAGTCTTTTCTAATGAAACTTATCACAGTGATACAATATTTATCATTGGATTACTAGGCTTATCACTATTCTGCTATGCTGCTCTGCTCTCCTGTATCAGTGTCTCTCTGTCTGCATCTTCCTGGGATTTTTGACCTTCTGTTTTTCTCTACATGGGCACCTCTACTTCCTTTAGTGTCTCACTGTATTGTTGCACACTTCCTTGCACTTTCTTTACTTCTGCCTTTCATGCTATGTGCGCCAACGCCATGACATGCACAATTCCTCTTCACTCCATTTTAGCTGTTGCACACTCCTCCTTCTACACTCCTGAATCCCTCACAATAAAAAAAAACCATCTCTTCTTTGTTCTGCGTACTTATAGTCTCTATGTGCCTTCTGCATGCTCTCTCACCATGCTTCTGCATGCTCTCTCCATGTCAAGTTCTCTGCCTGATCATCATCACAACTCTTCAGTTTCTCTGGCAGTTAGATCTATCTATCAATTTCCTCTATGAACAGTCTTCATTCCACTGGAAGATTCCTTGAGACTCTTCAACCTCTCTAGCAATCACTCAGAAGTCTCTTCGATTCGTCTGGCAGAAACTATCAATCGTTTCTAGAAGTTACACTATGAAGTGCAACAATAGAACTCTAATATTATTTAAATTCATCTGCACCGTTGAATTGACCTCATTGAATCTTACATTCATTTCATCGTTTCGGCATTTCAACATTCAAAAACTTGACATTCATGTGATCAAGTGTCTCAACACTCCAAGTCGTGAACCCCGAAATGGAGCTTGGTTACACTAGCTCCTTACTCCATCTTTCATCGATGTGACCAATGGTTGTGACCATAGCCTACACCAAAAGGTATTTTCCCATTTCGACGATTCCTGTTGCGAGGCATCTCGACTCTCCAAGTCGCGGTCCCCGAAACTCTGAAATGGAGCTTTCCACTTCAATCTTTTTCCCTACAACTCTTCGACGATGTGACCACCATCGGTGACCGAGTGCTTATCCTTAAAGTGCTTTCACGATTTCACAATTTGACCGAGTTCTTATCCTTAAAGTGCTTTCACGGTGAAGAAATATATTGTGAGAAACATTTGTTGGACAACTAAGAGGGGGGGTGAATTAGTTGTTACCATGCTTAAACAATTATGCTTATTTTAAACTCTTAACAATGTACTCAATGACAATCACAATAATTCAAGGAAATAAGTAATAGCACATTCAACATCAGTCACACATATGAGATACACAGAGACAGATATTTCCTGAGGAAATCCATAGAGGGTAAAAATCTCTTCTTCTTTATATGATAAGTAATCTTTACATTCCTTACATTATCGTACATAGGAGCATCAACTCATAATGAGGCTGCAACCTCTGTTTTGCAAGCTGCTACCTACTAAGAGCACCAACTCTCTAGTTTCTCTAGAACCAACTAGAAGGAAGAACCAACTCCCTGGTTTATCTAGCACCAACTAGAGGGAAGCATCAACTCCCTCGTGTTCCAGCACCAACTATATGGAAGCACCAACTTCCAATCATACAGGCACCAACCTGTAAAACAGAGAACAACAGTTCTCCCTTGCACCACCCTGCCACCCTGGTTTCTCTGGCTGCAACCAGATGGAAGCTACAACTCCCTTTGTTCAAGCACCCACTTGAACCTCTGAGGACAACAATCCTCCCTAGAACCTCCCTTCCACCCTAAAATATAAGTCTTTTCTAATGAAACTTATCACAGTGATACAATATTTATCATTGGCTTACCAGGCTTATCACTATTCTGCTATGCTGCTCTACTCTCCTGTATCAGTGTCTCTCTGTCTGCATCTTCCTGGGATTTTTGACCTTCTGTTTTTCTCTACAGGGGCACCTCTACCTTCATTTAGTGTCTCACTGTCTTGTTGCACACTTCCTTGCACTTTCTTTACTTCTGCCTTTCATGCTATGTGCGCCAACGCCATGACATGCACCATTCCTCTTCACTCCATTTTAGTTGTTGCACACTCCTCCTTCTACACTCCTGAATCCCTCACAATAACAACAACGCATCTCTTCTTTGTTCTGCGTACTTATAGTCTCTATGTGCCTTCTGCATGCTCTGTCCATTTCAAGTGCTCTGCCTAATCATCATCACAACTCTTCAGTTTCTCTGGCAGTTAGATCTATCTATCAATTGCCTCTACGAACAGTCTTCATTCCACTGGTAGATTCCTTGAGACTCTTCAGCTTCTATGGAAATCACTCAGAAGTCTCTTCAAGTGCTCTGGCATAAAATCTCAGTCATTTCTAGCAGTTACACTCTGAAGTGCAACAGTAGCCCTCCGATCTTATTTAAATTCATCTGCACCGTTGAATTGACTTCATTGAATCTTATGTTCATTTCGCCGTTTCGGCATTTCGGCATTCGACAATTCGTCATTCGTGTGATCAAGTGTCTCGACACTCCAGGTCATGAACCTCGAAATGAAGATTGGTTACACTGGTTCCTTCCTCCATATTCCATCAATGTGACCAATGGTTGTGACCACAACCTACACCAAAAGGTGTTTTCGCATTTCGGCGATTCTTGTTGCGAGGCATCTCGACTCTCCAAGTCGCGGTCCCCGAAACTCCGAAATGGAGCTTGTCGCTTCAAGATTTTTCCCTACAACTCTTTGATGATGTGACCACCATCGGTGACCGAGTTCTTATCCTTAAAGTGCTTCCATGATTTCTCAATTTGACATTTCATCATCCTTGATGTGAAGATTTCTTTCCGCTCCATGTCCCGATCCCCGAAACTCCAAAATGGAGCTTTCCACTTCGAGCTCTCTTCTACAATTCTTCGACAAAGTGACCACCAGAATATGACCAGTCTCCAATCACATAAGCACTTCGATCTCTAGATCAATGGTCCTCGATCCGTGGTGATCAGACGACTATCCTCTGCTTCGGGACTTTGGGGGAGTGAAGTAGTTAAAACTACCGAAGCAAAAACTCTCGGAGTGAGGTCAGTCTTGTGTCACTCGATGACGTGTCACGACCTGAGTGGATTCCATGTGTCACTCAGAATTGTGAATTCCAGTGGCCTGAAAAGACAAATCAACTTGACACTTGTCGTTGTCTGATCATGCCACATGTCATGGTCTTCCACCTATCCTTTCTGACGTGGTCTACCACATTCACTTCCTTCTTCCAGGATTTCGGCGTTTCACATTTCGTGATTCCGGGACTCCTGATGATGAATAATATTGGCTCTTCCAACTCTCGGTATCCGAACCTCCAGTATGGAGTCTTTGACATTTCACAATTTATCATTTCGCGTCTTCGGGTTTCGCGACTTTGGGACTCCTGTAGTAAGAGTTCTTGACATCCCCAACTCACAGTATCTGAAACTCCGAAATGGATTTGGATCAGCTGTATTTCGGCATTTCACATTTGACCTTTTCGGGACTCTTGTGGTGAAGAGTCTCAGCGCTTAACTCCTCCAACTCCCAATATCCAAAGTTCCGAAATGGAGTTGAATCGAAGATCTTGTATTTCCTTGTTTCGCATTTCGGCAATCCAGCATTTCGACACTCCTGTGGTGAAGTGTATCGACACTTCAACTCCCAGTATCCGGGACTCCAAAATGGAGTTATTTCCCGGTTTGTGAAACTCTTTTTTGATGTACCTCTTTTGGGATTTTGGGATTTTGGATTTTGCAAATGTGGGACTCCTGTGTTGAAGAGTCTCAAATATTGACTTCTCAATCTCTCGGTATCCAAAATACTGATATCCGATACTCCTAAATGGAGTCGAATCATCTTTTCGACTTTTCACACGTCGCGACTTCGGGACTCCTGTAGTGAGAATTCTTGACATATCCATCACTCGGTATCCGAAATCCCGGTATCTGATACTCTAAAATGGAGTCGGATCAACACTTCAGTCTTGCCTTTCGATCACTGTTGTTCTTCCTTGCCTGTTGATTTGCCATCAAATAAACTATCTCTTCTAAGCTTACGTTGTCCATGTTTTGCCATCACTCCATACTATGATCTTGCCATCAATAACAAGAACACCTGCCTGATAAACATGCCATAAACATTTGCAGAAACAAATTGGATATTTTAATTCCTCTTGGGAAAATGTCCAATTTAAAAAAAAAAAATCTGAAACGGAGTCCGGAAAGTGAAGTTATGATATTTTTAAAATCAATAAAATTTCAGCATTTTTCCGGAAACGGCCACACAGTTTTCAAAATTTCATCCAAACTTTATTTGTATATTTTTCATTACAGGAAGAGAAAGTGGATATGTGTGTACATCTCAATGATTCATCTACTTCATCAGATCCATGAAGACATCTACATATTCAACAAAATCTTCAACGAGCACAAACTTGCACAGTTGCGAGGTCTTCTTGGAGTGAAGGATAGGGTTGCTTAGCAACTGTTTTTTGTTCCTTCTCATTTTTTTTATGCATTATAATTTGAGGGGGATTTTTCCCATGAGGTTTTCCCTCTTTCCTCATTTAGTTTAGTGTATCTTTTGTATTTGGGTACCTCACATGTCCTTGTTTCCGGGACCCATTCTTTATTTTCACCATAATGATGTTCAGGGGGGGGGGTGTTGGAATTACTTCACACACACCTAAGATTTATTTTTCCTAAATTTTTTCCTTGTTTATTAGTCATAATTATTCATTATCTAGTCTCCTATATTTTAGGGGAGAATATTCCACCTGGAGAATATTCTCTTCAATTGACACTTCAGTTTGACTAGTTGAGTTGAGTCTAGATGCTGCATTGGTTTTGTCACCATGCAACATTGGGATCATCACAATGATAATGCACACTTTCCTTGGTTTCAACACCATATTGGCACATTACCCTTGATTCCTTGATATACTCCTCACTACACTATGTTTTAATCAGTTAACTAAATACTGATTGACTAGTTAACTCAACTAGGTGGCATTTCACTCTCGTAACTACCTGAGAGACTAGACTAGGTGGAAGTTTACTCCCGTAATTGTTGGTGTGTGTCTAGATCACTCTAGAAAACCACTGTGGCTCATTAGTTACTCATGTATACTATATCTATTGTAAATTATTTACTCTTTGAGTGTGGAAAACAGTTAATGAGAATCCTTTCATTCTTTCCCTCCTTCTTCTTCTTTCTCTAATTCTCTCTGAAAATGCGTGTATTATTGTTTAGATAGATCTATTATGTGCAGGTTCAACACATTTACACTTGCCCCAATATCCATAACATTGATTCGAAACCAAAAAATCGTGGGCTCATTGTGCTATTTATTCATGAGGAATTTGGTTGAATTCTGAAGTTAATATGAGTTGTTGATTATTAAACTCACACTAGGGTTTTCAATCCACTTTGGTTTCACTACTAATGATTTAAGGTTATATTGAAAATTTTGATGCATTGTTGAAAGGTCCTTGTGAGTCCTTTCAGTCTTTCATGTTGATTTAAAATATTTTAGTTATGATTATTGCCAAGACAAAATGATTTTTTAATGGTATCCTACATATCACTTTACCATTTTAAAATAACATCTATGGTTTTGAAAAAGAAAAGGAAGATTACGAAAGTTGGCAGTTTTGGAATTTTCCTCGAATTTGATATTAAAGAATTTAAAGGTTGTACTTCATGGATGTTGTATGATGAAGTGTTATAAAATAAATGGTTGTGGCTCAACTGCAGGGATGATTTTAGGGGCTAAATTTTGCTCATGGGATAATTTTCCATGGTTTTTCCAAAAATGAGATTCGCTACTTTAAAAACGATTCGCCCAAATTCTATAGGATAAAATTATTTTACCTTAAAAATCGCCAAAATTTTATAAAAACTATATAAAATCCTTAGAAATTTGAATATTTTTACAAAAATATCGCCAAACATTTATAGTTGGAAGTTGAAGGATTAGTAATATTCACCAAGGTTTCTACATTTTAAAATAATTTTCCATCGTAAAATCATCCCTGCTCAACTAATATTTGGTTGAGGGGATCCTTGCTTTCTAAATTGGCTTGGCGAATAGTGGTAAAATATTTCCAAAATAGAATATTATTATGAACTATAGAATTAATGAATGATATTTTATTTAGTAGAACAGTAACCATCTTACTCCCATCCATGATATCTCTTTTCACTCATTATATTCCCATCGTTGTCCCAATATTATTTAACTCACTTCCTTTTTTTGTTATTATAAATTCATGCAAAGGATTTGGATGATGATTTGAGTGAAGGTTCCAATATGAAGGCATTCTTTTATAAGGGAAAGGCTCTCCATTTTGCTTGAACAATATCCATTTGTTCATTCCTATCATGATATCATTTTTCATTCATTACAAAGCTCCCCGTCTTCCCAATAACCCTGGAATTCCTTGTTCATTTGCAATTAATTATTAAATTTAGTATTTGGTGGATTGTATCAATGCATGGATTTCATATGCTTTTGTTGTGAATAATGAAACCAAGATCTTAATTTTATTTAGGTAGAGTATTAGTGAATGGATTGTTAAAAGTTTTTGTATTCTTATTGAAATATTTCTTCATGATGATTTTTTTAGTAGGGGAAGCAATGACAGAGGTGAAAATAGAGGTAGAGGAAACAATTGGAAAAGAGGCCATAGAAGGCCACGATTTTCAATACATTTTGACGTTGATACGCAATAACTAAATAAAATTTTTCAGGCTACTTTCTTCAACCTTTTTGGCCAAATGATTCTCCAATCCCGACCAGAGAGGCCTCCTTTCCAGCCACATCAAAACTTCTATGGTATCCATGTTCCCCCTCATGTTTCTATGCAGCCAGAACCACCTACCAATCATGGTTGGAAATAGATCGTCCATCATCCTACTTCACATGATAATGGCTGGCCTACAGTATCGTTTCCATTGCCTCCTCATGCATCTCCATTCAATCCAAATTCCTAAGTTGATAACATTGCTTTTCCATCCCAATCCTCACATGCAAGAAAAAGGATCAAAACTACCATGCCAGAACCAGAGATTGATAAACGGAAAAAATTAGCCAATTCCCCTAACTCTTCTGAAAATACCTTTGAATTAGTATCCTCCCATCTCCACCTCAAAGAAAATTTCTCCCATGTCATCAGGAAAATACACCCTAAAGGTTGCAATCATCCTAAGGCTGCTACAAAAGGTAGGACAATGGAAGGATCAAAGGAGGGAAATAGTGAAAAGAGGCAAACCACCTCTCATAGAAAATATGGATTTTGATGTTGTTCTTGATATGATAACAAACTATTTTTTGGACAGCAAGCATATATTTAGGCATAATGTTTTTGACAACGTGTATATTATCCTATTTTTTGTCAATAGTCATGTTTATTTTTCTTAATGATAAAATGCTTGACTATTTAGATGAATGGGAGTTACAAGTCAAGTGTTTGAGCATATTTTGGGTTATTCTATTTCACATTATGTTGATTATTTAAGTCAATAAAATGGGAGTAACAAGGAAGAGTCATAATTTAACAAAGAGATTAGGGGTCCCACCTATTTAGTTATTATTTAATAGATCCATATTTATTTTATTATTATCTATTTGTCTCAAACTAGTGGTTAAGCTAACTAAATCTTAACAAAAGAAAGGTAGTTGAACTACCATAACTTTCTTGAAAAATAATAAAATCTCAATAAAAAGAAGAAACAAAGGAGGAGAGATCAAAAGGAGAACTTCTAATATAAGGCTTCTCTGTACTTGTGAGATATTTACTTTTCTTCATTCATTCTAATTTTTCTAGAAAGATAAACCATCTTGATGACAACAAGGTCTTATTGAAGGAAACAAGATTCAAAACTAAATCATATCTTTCACCAGATTGTTTCTAAAGGTTATGATATTTATTGGCAGTCTGTGTGTTCTTGTTTGTTTATGGATTAGATTTCATGACTGATAAAGGATATTTTGCAGATTCAAATGACAACACTTTTATGGAAAGCGGATCCAGATCCACTTTTATGGAAAGTTGATCTAGATCTTTAGCTTAAGTTTCTTTCTTTGTCAGAGCCTTTTTTTATGGTGTCCATTAGAGACTTATAAATATGACTTTGGTCCCACCCTAGCATGGATTTGTAAAGAGAATTTTTCTTTTTTTCTCAGAATGAAATTAATATAAAAATCAAAGCTTTGATTTCAGTTTCACATGCATATCTTAATTATATTGTCCATATTTTACTTTTATTCTTCTCTCATTTCTTTTACACTCTTATGTATATCTTTTCTTTCTTTTACATAGTTACATATAACATAAAAAAATAAACCTTATTCCCTAGTACATTATGTTGGACATATTGTCATTGATTATGTGTTGTCATTGATGGCAACATGAGTTCAACATGTACAGTAATCAAAAGAAAAGACAGATTACCTTGGAGAAGAGGAAGATCACGTTGTGTTATAATCAATTCATGATCAGTGTTGATCATGATAGGATCAACAATGATCCTATGATTCTAAATCTCAGGAGAGGTAGCATGCAAAGAATCCATGTACAGAAGGAATAACAAAGTACAAGGACTTAAGATCTTAGGAGGGTTAGCAACTGAAGATTAGTGCATAATTGAATGCAACAATAGTTATTAAAAATATCAGAAGGGAAATAGAAATATAGAAACACGATCATGATTGAAATCCCCATAGTAAAACTACAAAAGAATTGAGAGATAATCATGTCCAATGATGTATATTTCGGGACAAACCAGGATTGTCAGATCTGGGAGTTACAGAGGAGGACCTTTGGATCAAACATCTAATTAAATATTGACTGTCAGATCTCATTAAGGGAATATAGATGACAAGGAACCATTGCGGGATGCAAGGGTTGAGTTAATGATTGCATAAGTTTTGGTTCCAAAATCATCCATGATCATTGATATACTACCAGAGCATTATCGACCATTAGATGAAGTCAAAGTTTTATCAGGGAATCTCACTATGGAAAAATGAGAATTGGGAATGAATAAACCCAAATTTCTGAAGGTTGAAATAAATATGGACCTTTGATCTCAAAGCTGATCAAAGTTGTTGGATCAAGGATGAACGAGATCCCAAAATAGTTGAAATCTTGATAATCGTTGGATCGTGTTATGATTTTCGCGTCAAAGATGGATCGTTAGATGAAGTCAAGTTGCTTGAGTTTTATTTGGAATTTAGAATTGGGAACGAATAACCCAAAACCCTGAAGGACAAAATGAATCTAGACCACTGATCTAGAACTAATCACAGTCGTTGGATCAAGAATTCATCAGATTCCGAAATAAGAGAAATATTGACAAGCATTGGATCATGTTAGGATTTTCATGTCAAATATGGACCGTTATATGAATTCAAGTTGCTCGAGTTTCATTCGGGGAATCTTACTTCGAGAGAATTGATAATTGGGAATGGATAACCCAAAGTTTCGAAGGCCAAAATGACTCTAGACCATTGATATAGAACTGATCATAGTCGTTAGATCCAGGGGGAGGACATGTGCCATGACAAGATATCTACATCAACAGACCACGTCAGCAAGGATACATGGCACAATCAGATGGTGAAAAGTTTCTAGGTTCAGTTGGCACTTTAAGGTTCCATAAGTTGATAATCTAAGTGACACATGGTATACACTCGGCTAGTGCCAAGTCAGTAGTGACATCAACAAGTTATGTCACTATGGGATTTTTTCCTTCAGGGGAAAACAACAACTACCCGAAGCGTCGAAGGCCGAAGTCAATGATAACCCTTGATTGAAGATCCTCCAGGATGAATCATGATACTTATATCAAAACATGGTGTAAGCTCTCCCATGTTGACCACTTCGGTGTTGACCAACTCTGGTGGAAGTTGGAAAAACAATTGCCCAGACCTCTGAACCTATGAAGTCCTAAAGTATCAAAGTAAATAATGGTCTCCCATCTCAATGTTTGATTAATTCACAACCATTGGATCAAGTATAGTTGAAGGATAGAGTAAACGTAAATCATGAAGTAATGTTAATCGTTGATCTGATTTGGGAGAATTATCGATCATTGATCAAGTACAGTGAAATGATAGGGTAAAACGTAAATCACAAAGTAACACCAACCATTGATCTACTTTGAGAGAATTCTCAACCATTGATCAAGCATAGTGGAAGGATAACGTAAGTGGAGGTGTTAACCGACAGTAAGTGGTCACCACCGCTTTATGACTTATTTGGTAGGTTATCATTCCATAGAAATTTAACTACTCAGAATTCTAGTAACTTGGAGTCCTATAGTACCAAAGCTCTGAAATAACATTTGGTCCATTGAATTTTATGGACACACGTCAACTCAATATTAACACTTCAGTGAAATTTAGTCTGGGATAATTGGAAGTTTATAAAAAGAACAAACCCTCCAAGCCATGAAGTACCAGAGGAAACGACAATCGTTCATCTCACAATTAAATCCCAACCATTAAATAAGGATAAGAAAATGTGAGAAATGAGTCTTTTAAAAAAATGATCAGACCATTGATCTGAAATTATGATCAACGATGAGGATAAAAACCATGAATTCAGGTTGCTCAAAATATAACACTCTAGAAGATATTACTTCAGAGATAACAAGATTGGTTGAAATAAGAGGTATTGCTTAAATTAATAATCTTGTGGTTTTGCGCATATGGTCATATGAAAAACATGGTTTGAAGGAAGCGCCTTCATAGAACTCGATTTTTTGCAACATTTGCAGTGACATGTTTTTAGAGAAAACAAAATTAAATGCAAAACAAGGTATTTGAAGTCTTTAAATCAAACTATTAATAATTGTAATTGTAATCATAATAATAATAATAATAATAATAATAATAATAATAATAATAATAATAATAATTATTATTATTATTATTGTTATTGTTATTAATTCAAATGGAGAGGTGTAATTGTTCAAAAAAATGGACATAATGCTTGAAACTCGTACCTATTAGGAGACTATATAAACAAAGAAGTATGGTGAACAAAAGATGTAGTTGAATTTGTTGAAGTATATATATTTATATATAGTGGATTGAATGAAGGTTCATTCTATCAGGTTGGTTCTTGTTTACAAGTTGGGTCTTGTAAGAGGATTGGATTCCTCATTTCTGAGTTGGATCTGAGAACTAAAAGATGGGTCTTGTAACAAAGAGTTGGGACTCTCATAATTGTTTGAAGATGAATATTGATCTTAAGTATTCATTCAAGTTAAATAAATAAATAAAATATTTATTATTTTATATATTGGTTGAGAAATGGAAATAAATATTTGTTGTTCAATTAATTTATGAAAAGTGGAAAATTGTTGAAAGTTTTGTGACACTGATTCACCCCCTCCCCTCTCAGTGTCAAGTGTACATTTCAACAATTTGTATTAGAGTGGGTTCTTTCAGCATAGTTTAAACACTGGAAGGTAGGTTCTGAATAAATGGGTGGACAAATGGGTATATCCACAAATGAAGATCCCTTATTTGATGGAACATATTATTCATCATGGAGGGAAAATATGAAAATATATCTGAAGTCAAGAGGATCTGGATTTTTGGATACGGTAGTAAGTAGGACCTGGCACTTAACTACTTCAAAGACAAAAACCAAAACTGCAAAGGAAGAAAGGAGAAACAATTCATTAGCCTTAAAAGCATTCCAAGATGGATTGTCACACCAAGTCAAAGAAAAGATGAGTCACTACAAATCTGCTAAAGAATTATGGCTCTATCTAGAAAATTGTTATCAGAATGAAACACAAGAAGAAGAGAAATACTATAAAAGTAAGTATCAAGACTCAGATAAAGAGGACTCTTGTCATAATAAATAACAAAACTCATAAGAAGAAAATTATTATCAATATAAGGAACAAGATAAAGAAAAGGAGAATTCCAATCATATTAAAGAACATAATACTGAGGAAGAGATTTATAATCATAATAAAATGCAGGAAATGATACAACTCTCTGTCATCAAAAAGGATAAAATAATCAAGGATTTAATTCAATCCTCAGTCATAAATGAAGGAAATAGTTCCATCAAGGAATTAGTTAATAACTCAGTAAGTACTAAACAAATACTATAGAATCTTAAGACTAATGTTACAACAACAATAGAAGATATTCATATGGAACTAGGAAATGCTTTCTATACTAAAGTTCATGTGGGGACTATTGGCAATATTGAGTACACAACTATGTGCACTCTAGAAGATTTGGAGAAACTTCAACAAAAATATATCTCGCTACTACAAAAGTTAGATCAATCTAACCATGAAGAGCATGAGAAAAATATTCAGTTAGAAAATAAAGAAGAGGAGATCAAAATTTTGAGAAATGAAGTTGCTAATATAACAAAAAAAATGGAACAATTAAAGACACGTGAAAATAAAAGAAAATAAGTACTAAATGGAATAGAAGAATTGGTTAACAATATAAAAACTCAACTTGAGGAAACTAAAGAAAGTGAAGAAGTCCTAAAGATCTAGTTAACTAGGAAAGAAACTTCTTACAACATGTTGGAATCAGAAATGATCAACTTCAAAAAGATAAATGAAAGTACTAATGCAACTCTAATGACTCAAATTTAAGAAGCTAAGAAAAAGGAAGAATCCTAGAAGATCCAAACAAATAAAAAGGAAGAATCTTGCCAAATGTTTGAATTAGAAGCCATCAACCTCAAAAGGATTCAACTAGAATACGAGGATGAAATAAAAATATTGAAAACTAAAGTTTTTGATCTAACAAAATATATGGAAAAAATGAAGACATATGACAAAACTATTAAATGCAAAGAAGTCTTGGATGAGACAGAAGAAATAGTCATCAATCTAAAGACTCAACTTGAACATGCTATGGAAGTAGAAGAAGCCCTGAAGATTCAGTTGACTAAAAAGGAAGAGACATGTCACAAGTTGAAATCTGAATTGATCAACCTTAAGAAGATAAATGAATACAAGAATGAAAATCTAAATAGTCAACTCAAGGAGGGAAAGAAAAATGAAGAATCTCGTAGGATGCAATCATCCAAAATGGAATAATTATGTCACATGTTGAAATTAGAAATAGGCAATCTCAAAAAGATGAATGAAAAGACAAACAAGACTGTCAATTTCTGGAATAACTGAGTTATCGTAGATAAGATTTGGAACAATCAAATATTGGTTGATGACAACGGTGGTCTTGGATACAATAAGAAAGAATACAGTGACAAGTGGATCACCATTTACAAACATGGGAAAGGATCATCCTTCTCAAAAGGAAACAATGCAATCAAAATCCAATTACAAGCCATGAACTTTGTTAAGTAAGGAAGCTATATAAGTAAAAATGAAGAATAAAATAAAAAGACAGATATCTCAAGACAAAATGAATTCAAGAATGGAAACACCTTCAATGGCTATTGCTTTTCTTGTCATAACTTTGGCCATAAAGGAATGGACTGCAAGAAGCTAGACAAAGGATATGCAGGAAAATAACACTCAATTAGATGTTGGAGATGCAATTTTGTTGGGCACATAGAAAAATTTTGTCATACAATGAGATGTTACAACTATAATAGTTTTGGCAACAACTCCAAAAGTTTCAGGAGTTCAAAAAATCAATCCTTAAATAAATCATTCAAGATAGTGAGAAAACCTAATAAAAGTTGGAAGAAGAAAGGAGATGACAAATCTCCAAAAAAACAATTCAAAAGAGAAGTTACAAAAGGAAAAATATCCCATAGAGAGATATGGAGAAGAAAATGTGAAGGAGAAATCAAGAAAGATGATATTAAACCTAAAAATGAAGAAATTAATAATAAAAAAATGATGGGTGAAGGTCCTAATAAATAATGTGAAATTCAATATGAAACAAATCAAACTCAAGAAAGGGAAGTGTCTATAGAAGAATATGGGACAATATCAAATTATGAAGATGTCATAATTTGTTAGAAAAAGAAAGAAAATACAAAAAGAAGTTTAAATTGGTCTCTACAAAATCAAAGGATTATGCCAAGAGTTTAAAAAAAAATAACATAGAGAAAATCTTGACTATCTAAAGATTAGTGGTCAAAAGAAAAATCATTGGTAAGGTTAGTTGTATAAAACAAGAAGGAGACAATTTACAAAGAGGATCATCATCTTAGGGGGAGTATTGTTATAACCCTATTTTTCACCAGATATGCTTACCTAGCATCAGACCATCTCATGTTACATCTTTTTCCAAACCACTACTGAAACAACTTCTTAAAAACACCCTTTTTGAAGGCATACGTGCCCTCCTCCACTACTGCACGCGTGTATATGCTAGTTGACCCACTATAGCCCACATATACCTACCAAAGCACGAAAAATGGAAAGTTGCAAACAAAACTCACAGTTTTTCGTAATTTAACTAAGTCGTTTGACTACCCATAGCCAGTCACTCGACCAAATACCTAGTCCTTTCTAGCCTATAAAAGAAGGGGTAGGGGTCCCATTTGAAGGGAGAAAAATAAGAGTAAAGAAACTCTACCCGATTTTGCATTCCCATTGTCCCAACCTTTTGCAACCATTGTGTGAAGAAAATCATATATGAAAGTAGTTGAAGCATAGTAGAAGAGGAGCCTAGGACCATATTCGAGGAGTAGTGGTCGATCTCACTATTGTAAGGTATTCTTGTGAGATTAATAAAAGAAGTATTTTTCCCGTCCCGCCATATGAGATGTTTAATGTTTAATATTGATTATATTTTGATAGAATCTCTAACCCATTAGTTCATAGATCAAATGCATTCTTGGATATCTTTGTTTGTCTATTTGTGAATGCAGGTCAACTTTGGGAGGAAACTTGCATTCAAGGCGCAATCAAGCGCGAGAGGATCTACATCAAATGTGGAAGCAAGGTATAGTAAATTGATCCTTTTATCTTTGCATTTACATATGAATAATGGGGGTTTATGATTGGGACGATGGTAAAAAGTAGGAAACTTTAGGTCATTTCTGCATGCATTATAGAACCCTTAATGCTAGTCTGTAGGGGGATTTCCCACCCATAACAAAATTGGCGACTGTACTGGGGAATCTCTAGGGTTTTCCGGGGATAATTTTTGGGTATTTTAGAATTGGTTTTATTACCCTTTTTATGAGTTTTTGCAAGAATCTGAGTTTGTAGGGATTCTGGTCTTCCATACCAGTACTCCTTGCATGATTGCTTGAATGTTTTATTTTATTTCTGGAAATTTATAGAGGTATATGAATCCTACAGAAGCCCTGCCCATGTATACATGCGCCCTACCTTTAGACAACCCGCGTATATACGTTGGGTTGTTGAAGTGTCAGTTGTGTGCTTAAGTCCATAATTTTCTTTTAGAGAGGGAGTCATCCTCTTTCCCTGTCAGAAGTGATCCTTCTAAGGGGTTTCCTAGATTTGTTCATAGTCTCTGTGTTGCAGTCTATAACATATGGATAGGCTCAGATTAGCTTTGTTTCATCAAAGTTTCCTTGCATTTTTCTTTTCCTAAGTCATTTTCTCTCGCAAGGACTCTGGTTTTCAATACCAGTGCTCCCTGCCTGTGTTGGACTATGTTTGTTCACCTTTTTTATCATTTACAGAGCTATACACACCCTGAGTATCCCTGAACGCATGCATACATTCTCTACCTTTGAACAACACACGTATATACGCTAGTTGTTGTGGTGACAGTCACGTATCTGTGTCGGGGAGATCTTTTGACAAAGAGAGGTAGTCATCCTCTTACCTGTCATAAGCCAGTCTTCTCAGGGGTATTTTTGGTCTCTACCCTGGTCTCTGTGATCACAGTATGTAGCCTAGGTTTGACCATAGCATAGTTTTATTTTCATCAAAAAGATTTCTTGAGTTTTCTGTAATAGAGTCTTAGACAAATCTATGAGTCTTTTCCAATCAGCCTTTTGAGGTTTGGTCAAGTGACTCCCTGCGATTCGCAGTAGGGCTAGAAGTTATTTTTGGTTTATGTTTTGTCTTCACTTTATCTTTTTTCTTTATTTAGAAGAAAGAAAAGGAATCCATTTTTTAATTCTCTTATTTTAAAGCATGTTGAAAATTTTCATTTCTTTGTTTGATTGAGTAGTTGGTTGTTTGCATTAATAATCAAGGAAAAGATTTGCTTTCATAAGTTCTTGGTTGTTTACTTAGGAAAACAAGTAGCTTATAGTCGACTGAAATCCTGTTTTGAGTTTGTTGTTCAATGATATTAGAAAAAAAAGTAGTTTGAAAAGTTGGTTAAAGAATTATAAAGTGAAAATCTGAATTTGTCAAAAAGAAGTTATTTTGTTTCCAGCTTTTTGTTTGTCTTCTTTTTCACCTCTCAAAACATCACTAGTTTCACTTTCATAACCTTTGACTTAAGACAAGACAAAAAATTAACGATTAATTAAAATCAACTAGACTTTATGATTTGTAGGGTCCATTAACTAGTCTAGGCTAGAGCATTGATTTAGGTTGGAGAGGAAACTCTTCAAGGCTGCAAAACATACATAAGAGTCTGTGCTAGGGAGTATTAAAAGTCCAGTATCATGAAAGTTATTTGGGACCCCCCTCTAACATAAGGGCTAAACACAAGGTCGTGTGCAGAAAGGTAGTGGATATAACCCCTCCAAAGTCGGACCAAGCGTAGTGGAGAACACATATAGAGGGCTTGTATTGGGATTCCGTCGATAGGATTTTCCACGGAGCTTCATGAATATAGAATCTGTTTGAGGTCCTCAGTTGTCTTCCAGACCACTTGATTTCGATACCCTTGACAGGTTTCGGGCTTGATACCCTCCTCATTGCGGTCCAACTGACTGTTGACTGTACCTGCCTGGTGATTGTTCATGCGCTGGAAACCTAGTTGCCTTTATTTTAGGGACTTACACAGGTGACTGCGGGGGTAGACCACGGTACTTAGGAAAGACATCGGGCCACAGTTTGCAGATTATACCCAGAGAGTGATTCTGTATTCAAGTTGCACTTGCACCAATAACTTTCTCTAGTGTTGGTTGTTGTAACTATTCTTCCAACTAGTTAGTGATTGCTTGTCTTATCTCATAGGGACTTTTTCTATTGTGTGTTTTTATTGAACGAATAGAAATCCCCAGTGTGTTATTGATATTATCACACAGTTGAGGATCAGGATCTCCGTTGGTCATAAAGGCTTCTTGGCCTGCCACCGAGTACACTAGAGCCACCCCCGCCACCGCTAAGGTGAAAACTAGACCAACAAGGGTTTTTTGAGGTGACTGGGTCACAGGAAACTGTGCCCGACCAACCTTCAAGAGAAGAAATTTCAATTCCAGAGGAATCAACCATATCATACCTTGGAGCGGAAGCTCTTGGTCCATCCGAAACTCTGACCGCTAATCTTTCAGTGCCCATCATCATACAAATTTATCCTTACGAGCACTAGACAGTGTCACAAGAAACAATGGAAACAAATGCTACCACTTCTTCCGGGAATTATCCTATTCCCACTACGGTTGTCACCACAGGAGGTGTTCCACCTCCTAACCCACCATTGTCTGTCCGAACCACCATGGTATTGAGTGCCTCTACCTCGAGAAATGGTCTGATTCCATCTATGGCGGTGACAAATGCTCCTTTCACACAGAGTGCCATAGGCCCTCCATTCTCATACATGATTCCTAGCTTAGGTACAAGCCCTGTACTTTCCTACTCCACTTTACAGACTCTAGGTATGGGGGCAGGGATCTCTAACGCTCCTCTGCAAGGATCCATGGGGGGCACTTCATCTTCCTTTAACACTTTCCCTTACAGAGGAGTTCATATACCTCCTTCGTCCCCTTCACTCAACGGTGCTCACCAGCATTCCACCAGACTGAACACACACCATAATTTGTTTGGAGAAGGGAGTCAAGGACTACCTTCTCATAGCATGTCGGTAGGTTTGACACCATTCTCTTTGTTTGGTGCGTTTGGTAACAACACTTTCTCGTCAGCTGATTTCTCGACCGGGGGAAACCCCAGTTATAGACAACCAAATCCTATGCAGGGTATTATTCCTGCACAAGGGGAAAACCCAAGAATTCCTTCCGCACAAGGACCTTGTAATTCTTGGCAAGGATCAGTTCCCTCGTCAAGAATTTTGATCGGGGGAAACCCATTTCACAACCAATGGAACCCCGGGAAAGGCGCAGGACCTATGCCCTTGGGATTGGCATGGGGTAACCCTTCCCAAATTCCTTTGAATGCAACGCACACCCAATCGTCTATGTCCTATTTTGGGAATCAACTAATGATGTCTCCACAAATGCAGAATCTGTACACTGGTCATGGCCATGGTTTTTACCAGAACCCTGGCCAACAACCCAACTTTTCCTGGCAACCTGGTGCCAATCAAACTCCAGGCCCTTTTTTCCATGGTTATAACCAACAACCCAAACTATCAATCCTGACAACCTTGCATTTTACAGACTTGAAAAGGTTTTTGAATGACCCTATCTGTCACGATCCGCGTTGGCCCCCTATGCCGACGAAGTTGCCTTTGGACATACCAAAGTTCAAAGCCAAGACAAATGAAGATCCAGGAGATCAAGTGATTGGATTTCATCTTTGGTGCCCATCTAATTCGTTGAAAGACGACTCCATACAATTGCGTTTGTTTCAATACACTCTCATTGGAAGTGATGTGAAATGGTACATTGAGCTCGACCTCTCAAGATAGTCTTCCTTCGATGAATTGGCAATGGATTTATTAAACCATTTCCAATCACCTGTGAGATACGATGCTGACACACAATTGCTGGCCAATTTCAAATAGACAAAAGTGGACCATATCTTTGATCACATCCGAGAATGGAGACACTGAAAGAGTTTGATTAAAGCACCACTCCCACCGACATTCCTTATTGAGTGGTTCCTTAAGTCTTTGTTCCCACAGTTATCCAAATATGTCGCAACGTCGGGAGTGTTTTTCGAAGAATATGCAATCATGAGAGCTGAACAGCTAGATCTGATTTACTCTCAGTCTAGTTTACTGTATGAAATTTTGCCGGATGCGCCACGGTCCATGCTTGATAAAACCAGACAGAGAGCTGGACCACATGCCAATGGTATTGTTGGTTTAGCACAAACAAATCCGACTGAACAACTGAAAAAACAATTGTAGCAACTGTCTATACAACACATAGCGGCCAACCAAACCACTGGTCCAGCTACTCCCCCTACCCAAACGTCAGATGTACACAGTGTGCAATCAACGAATTTGAAGGCCACCCAACGTCCTGATGGAAAGAAGAAACAAAATAAGAAATTTTAGGGGGATAAGAAACCCACTAATAATGTTGGTGGGGACAACACCGAAAAAAGAAGTTGAAGTATTCGTGTAACCTGTGTGCGGAGGACCACCTGACGCACCAATGCGCTCAACTTGTGGAGGCCCAAAATTTATTGTCACAACAGTAGCCTGTTGTGTTAACAAACCCATTTCAACATGGACAAAATATAACTCAAGCCTCTACAAGAATGGAAGGGGGAAGTCAAGGACCCCCTCCATCTTCAAGTAATCCAACATCCATGAATGTGTATATGATGAAAAGTGGTGCCTATATATAGACTAGAGCACATGAATACGGAAAGCCAAGAACCTCTGAGAAAGGTAAAGAAGCTGAAATCCCATCTCTTCCTCTCTAGATCGAGAATATGTTGGGTGAAACCATGACACGCATCCCCAAAGGTGCATTCAATAAATCTTCTCACAACCCAAACACAAGGGACGCCCAAAACTACTCTCTGGCAGAGGAATTGTCTCAAACCCCTTGTGCGATGTCTTCTTTGGAAGTCCTCCAGAGATTCCATTCCCAGAGAAAGGCTATGTTATCCACTTTAGGATATGTCGAGACTTGTAACCCAGGTACGATCATGCTTGATATGACCGACTTAAAACCTCATCTCCCTTACCACGTAGCGCTCCAGATAGTAGTGGCTTACACCATGAAAACTTTTACTGGAAACATTTTCCGCACGGTGGTTTATGAGGGTGCCTCAACATGCGTAATGTCTTTGGCATGTTGGAAGGCCATTGGCCAACCTGCTTTGTCTTCGTCACCTACTCTTCTTACCGCTTTCGATAGTCATTTGTTTCGACCACATGGCATCATCCCCTCTTTCCCTGTGCAGTTAGGAGGGAAGACCGTGTGTGTTGAGATTGAATTGATCGATGCGTCTCTCGACTACAATCTCTTGTTAGGAAGGAGTTGGACCTATGCCATGCAAGCAGTGGTCACTATAGTTTTTCGAGTCTTGTTGTTTCCACACAAAGGCTGGATTGTGACCATTGATCGATTGTCTTTCTACCACCCTAACCCTTCATTGGGGGCATCCGTGGTCCCAATGATTAATAACCCTCAACCCTACATCGTCAACATAGGGGTTGGTTTGTGACCACCTTTGATGGTTAATTTTGATTACCCACCTCCTCAAGGCGATGTGAAGTTCATATCATACCACCATAAGGTTGATATTTTCCATGTTTTGTCGTTTTGCACAACTTACTTCAACAATCCGTGGATTCTTCCTTCCCCATCCACCACGATGGAAGGGACAGGGCACCATGGTATGGCCATGCCCTTGTCCATGAAATTTTTTTTGTACTATTTAGTCCAGCAATATTTCGCCGACTCCGATCTGACTCCCACATGAGAGTTGGATCCGATTCTAGAGCCTACTTGGGCTCAAGGTTCCCTTGAAGATACTGATTCTTTAGACTTAGTCTTGCCCTCATACAAGGATATTATTGAAGCAATGACTAGTCTAAACAAACTCTGGGAGGATCTCCATCACAGATCTAATTTCCTCTTAGAGTTGAGAAGAATTGAAGCAGGGGAATTCACTTTGACTATGACTAAAGATAGGTCTTGTCCTATCAATCTCTTGGCTACGGATGTTATTTATGCCAAGGGTAATATGGAAACCATTGATAAAACTATACCTATTAATATCTCCAGAACCCCTGGCATTATGGAGAATGTTTTCGTCGGAGCTGACTGTTCCCCCGAAGAGATTCAAATCTACACGGATTTATTTAAAGAATTCTGTGACATTTTTTCCTGGTCTTATGAGAAAATGCCAAGAATTGACCCAAAAATTGTTGAACATGAAATCACAACTTATCCTGACGCTAAGTTGGTTTGGAAAAAGATTCATCCGATTAATCCCAAGAAAGCAACAACTATTAAGGTTGAAGTAGAGAAACTGCTCAAAGAAGGTTTTATCTACAATGTTTATTTGACCCAATGGGTGTCAAATCCCATGATGGTTGACAACAAATAGGGTACAATTCATGTATGTACGAACTTTCATGATTTGAACAAATCTTGTCCAAAAGATAATTTTCCCACACCATTTATTGACAGAATCGTCGATGAATGTGTAGGTTGCAAGGCGTTTTCTTTCATGGATGGTTTTTAGGGATATAATCAGATACAAATAAAACCTAAAGACCAACACAAAAAAACTCTCATTTTTTCATGGGGTACATTCGCTTATTGTAAGATGCCTTTTGGCCTAAAAAATGCTGGAGCTACTTTTCAGCGGGCCATGTCTTTTTCTTTCCATGATCTCAAACATATCATCGAGGCCTACCTAGATGATTTAGCATCAAGATCTCATTAGAGAACTGATCATCCCACACACCTCTGACTTATCTTTAAGAGATGTCGCTACTTCCGAATTCACTTGAATCCAAACAAATGTAGTTTTTGCATGATGTCGGGTCGTCTGCTAGGTTTAATAGTTTCGATAACAGGGATCATGGTCGATCCTCTCAAGGTTGAGGCGATAGTTCAGTTGCCTCCCCCACGTACAATCCTTCAGCTTCAGAGTTTAAAGGGAAAAGTGAACTTTTTACGACGTTTCATCGCAAATTATGCCGAGATCACAAAGGGATTTATGCGTTTACTGAAGAAGGACGTTCCTTTTCATTGGGATGAAGCATCTCAATGCTCTTTTGAAGTGTTAAAATGCACCCTCATGACCTCCCCTCTACTTCGACCACCCAATTATAATACAGATTTGTTATTGTACCTGGCTATGGTAGAGTCAACCATCGGTATGGTCTTAGTTCAGGAGGATGATTTGCTCGTAGAATATGTGATTTATTACCTAAGTAGAGGCCTGGTTGGACCAGAACTCAATTATTCCCACATTGAAAATCTTATGTTGGCAACATTTCATGCTGTCCAACGGTTCCGTCATTATATCTTGTTTTGCAATAACACTGTCATTGCCATTGTGAATCCTTTTCAATACGTTTTGACACAACGAGTAATTGGTGGAAAGATCAGTAGATGGATAGTTTTCCTCTAGGAATTTGACCTAGATTTTGTTTCGGTGAAATCCAAAAAGTCACTGGTGTTTGCGGAACTCATCTCGGAACTTCCTGTCGAGTTAGGTGATGTTATGCCTGAAGAGTCGGCTATTTAAGGAGACATGTTTTTGATCGCATCTTCAGACCCCTGGTATGCATATATACTTGTATATCTCCATACTTTGAAGTTCCCCACCTCTGCTTATCATGATGATCGTTGCCGCATATGCCATAATGCTAAGAACTATCTCATACTCAAAGATACTTTGTATCATCAAGGTGTGGATTGCATCCTTCATCGGTGCCTCACTCATGAAGAAGAATAAATCATGCTTAATGATTTCCATACTGGAGTAGGTGGGGGTCATTTGTCTGGGTTGGAAACAACCCAAAATATTCTATGATCCGATTACTTCTAGCCAAAATTAATCAAAGATTGTATCGAATTGGTCAAGAAGTGCCACCCGTGTCAGATCTTCTCTCAAAATATGAGGGCACACCCTTCTCCCATGTTTCCCATCATCACCATTGGCCCCTTCACCAAGTGGGGGATTGATTACACTACATGCAACCCCCCTTCAGCAAGGGGGCACCGTTATATCATCATATCAGTAGATTACTTCACCAAGTGGGTCGAATCTATGCCAATGTTCAAGGATGATGGCGAGACTACCGCTCTATTTTTGTTTAACTAGATTATACCAAGGTTCGATGTCCTGAGATAGATTGTCACTGACCATGGAAGTCACTTTAATAACACAATGATGACTGAGTTAACATCAAAGATGGGGTTGAGTCAAGAACATTCGTCACCCTACTACCCACAAGCAAATAGTCAGGTGGAAGCTGTCAATAAATATCTTAAAACCATTCTACAATGAACGATCAATTCTTCCAAGTCAAATTGGCATTTGATGTTATACTCAACATTACAGGACTACCGAACGTCTGTTAAGACTACAATCAGTTTCTCAACTTTTCAACTCATTTACGAGCTGAAAGCAGTCTTGCCTATTGAGTGCCAGATTCCATCTCTAAAGTTGGCAGTACAGTTATTTCTAGACACTTCACCTCTTGAAGAGCGTTTATTATACATCGAGCAACTTAATGAGTAGCATCGGGATGTAGCCTTGGCCAACGAGGCTCACAAACAAAAATTCAAGTGTTAGTATGATCAGTTCGTTCGTCCTCATATTTTTTCTGAAGGCGACCTTGTCTTGGTCTATAACCAAGAAAAGGACCCCCTGGGGGAAGGCAAGTTCAAACCCATGTGGTTCGGACCGTTTATCATCAAAGAGGTTCTAAAGAAGGGCTCTTATCATCTGGTAGACTTTGAGGGAAATGCTTTGGCGGAGCCTAGAATGGGCTCTACCTCAAGAAGTATTACTCATAGGTAGGTCACCCAGGGTAACTTTTTCTAACATATGTATAGTTCCTGTACATTTTCATTTTTTAGTTTTTATCTTTTTAGTTTTGTGGACGTGTCATTTTGATGTCATCTTTTTAACTGTGGAATATGTCAAGTGAATTAGAGGTGTTCGTTGGGTTTTTGGACGACGCTAGCCGACACACTTGAAGGCTTGCTTCCGTATCTTGGGTAATTTACACACCTCAAGGCTAGTTACTATCTTCAGGAGGTATCTGTTTAGGTAACACCACAAACAATGTCATCGAATACAATGCAGTTCTAGAGTTGTTGTGTGATGATTTATCGCATGGCATTTCTCGCCTCCGAGTATATTTATATGCTCAGTTGGTTGTGTCTTAGTTAAATGGATTTTATCGCATTTACGATCCTAGTCTACACCGACGGTTCCTTAGGGTATGTCTCTTAGATCAAAGCTTTGATTACATTACGTATATCCATGTTCCTAGGAGATTGAATCAAGTTACATACACCCTAGCTAATCATGTATTAGATTGACATATTGCACACATGTAAAGAAAAATACACACATGCACATGTAAATACATTTATAAAATAGATGTAGTCCATAAACACATAAAAAGACATAAAAATCCATATATAATATCAAAGATATCAGAGTAAATGGGTGGGTACAAGTGCCTCAAAAATACATCCAGTAAAGCGTCACGCATCTTATTCCCTCAAAAATATAAAAATAGTTCCCTCGTCACGTGAGCAGTCTAGCCTAACTAAGGACGAGGCTTGTTAGCCCTATTATAATGATCGACGGTGTTTGCCAAATGTTGAAAAAGATGGACCCACATCCATGGTGCCCCCACTACATGAGGCTGCATAGATGGTGGTATATCCTCGATCTTTACCATGGGGACTGTGCGAGTGAGCGAGGTAAAGTTCTGCTATATCCATCTCAAAACTCTCTCAGCCTCACTGGCTGGAGGTCCCCCTACTGCTATTGGTCTGTCGGCTACAGCTGGTGTGACCTCTGGTTGAGGACGACGCTTGTTCCTAACAAACTCCACTAGATGAACTACTCCCACATCTGCACACAACAGATAAATATCTTTCAGATACTCTGGTATACAAACAAAAATGATATATATAAAAACAACATAAAAATTAAATAACTTTGAAAAACAAGCTTATCTAGCTCTCCATGTACCACTCCGGGAGGTACGCCCATGTCAGGGTCCCTAGAAAAGTTGATTATGGCATAAGGATAGTCCTCTGTCACCAAAATCTATCAAGACCACCGATCGAAAAACTTGTCATCGAAGGCCTCAATATTCCTCCCTCTCCCCTGTCGTGGAAACAACACCGCTGATCTATTTACTGTTGGAGAAGAGGCTATGTGCCCTAATACTGTTTCCTTGGCGATAAGAATCGGTACTCTCTCGAAGAAGAAAGCACAAATAATAGTCCCAAACCTGAAGTTCCTGTGCCTCCACATGCGACACTCTGTAAGCTACCTCTTCATGCATTCTAGCAAAGTGGTACTCCAGTCAAAAACTTGTGCATTTAAGCACTGAACTGCACAATTCATGTGCACCCGAGAAGCCTGATGCAAAGCTGCGGATCTTGTAATCTGCCCAATAAGAAAAACTATCACCTTTAGTGATAGGTCTGAGATCTTGTTTATTGGCACTTGAGTGCCCTTCTTGTCTATACTGACTTCACAATGGAGTCCGATCAACTCCGCTATATTGTGCAGCCCCAAGGGAAAAGTTCAAAAATTGACTGGTTCCCCTCTCCTTGAGAGACCATTTAGAAAGTACATGTCCTCAGTCATTGGAGTCAATGACTATCCATCAAGCATGAAGGCCTCTACATCAGGGTGCCAATAATCAACCAAGGCATTTAGAAGCCTAGGTTGTGCCCGCATGAAAGGACACTTGAATAACTTTAACAAACCACATTGTGCCAATGCAGCAGTAGCAAAAGGGTCCTCACTGACCAAAAATTCAATATTTTCATGCTCCCTCTCCCTCCAGTGAACATACATCCTGCAATTGCCAAGTTCAAGAGGGATGTTAGCCTCATAATCCTAAATTTCTATAGTCTAAGTATTTTCTAGTATAAATGTTTTTAGAAATTAATTTATTCTAGTTTGTTAGGATAAGGACACCTAGCTTCTATGTAAAGGACACCTATCATACTCATGTGATTATGTGATTGGTTGTTCTCCTAGTTTTTAGTTTAGAGTTAAGTTATATAAACAAGCTCCTTCTTCAAGTGAGGTTAAGGAGTAGATTATGAATTTGAGATTGTAATCACTTTTTCCTTATTAATAAAATTACATTTCTAAGGACACTTTGTCAACATGGTATTAGATCCATGGTGAAATGGTGATGGATTGAGGAAGCAAGGAAGTCTCCGCAACATCATCCAAGATCTCTTCAAATTCAAGGACATCGGTACTGAGGTATTATTGTTGTTAATTCAATAAGGAAAAGGTTATTTTGATTACAACAACTTGTGTTTTGAAATTTTTTATAAGATAAATCATCATTTTCAGCAGTTAAAAGTTTTTTTGTATCGGATATATTATTTTTTTTGGTTCATGTTAGAGATTATTTTCTAATCAGATCTACTTTGTTTAGCAAGTAGACCAACTGTAATCCAAGTAGAAGATTTTTTTTGTAAAAATTGTTTCAGATCTATGAAAATCTGGCAATTTCTTGTTAAAGAGATATATATTTTGATAAATCTCAATCTCCATGCTTCAATATCTATGTAAATTGTTGTAGATATGTAAAAAATCTGGCAATCTGGTTTTATATGAGATCTGTACCATCTTTCTCCCTCCGTGATCTCACTTATATCAGCAATCTCAGTGACTTTAACAGTTATAGCTATCTGTTTTCCGTTTGAATCTAGAAAAGGTAATCTATCCACATTGATTCAAATCCAAGATCTCTAGTGAAAACTTTCTTGGCCCCTGAAATAGACTTTGAGTTTCATACATTCTTCGGCAACTGGTGTACACACCCATGGATCAAAGAAAATCTGCACTCACATCACTCATCATATCGTTCCCTTTGAAATTGCACCCTCCAAATATCTGGAAGGAAAACGCTGAGGATAGATGCATCAATGCATCAATGCATCAATGTTGAAGATAGACGCATTACATCAATGAATTCCGTTTTTGGGCAGAGATCGAATCTGAGAATACCAATCTGAGAAAATCCACCTTAGAAGAGGACGCACCAGTAAAATCCCATCTACTAATTTGCATCAGATCATGCCCTTCACTGAATCATGCCCTCCACAGTTCATGCTCTTCAAGTTGACAGGATTCACACCCTCCTCAGATCGCAACCAAAAACTAGATAAGATTTGAAGTTCCCTGCAATTCTGAAAGGCAACGTCAAGCTTAGAATGTTGTTCAGTGCATGGCTCATGTTGGTATGAACCTATGCCCAAATCCTCCAGATGTGGGGCACGAATCAAAAGCCGATGGAGTAAGAAATTCAAAAACTTCTTGACAGGAAAACCCTTGGAAAATTAGTTTGATTCGGTCAAATTTCTTGGCAATGAAGGTTGCATGCATGACATTTATTCCAAAATAATCTCATACAATTCAATCAATTCAATCAATGCATGAAAGTTGGAGTAGTTTTTAACAGTTCTATGCCAGTTGAGTGTGCATCTTCAAGAATTGTTCTTCTCCAGCGAAGAAAGCAACAATTGCTCCCTCCAGCGAATTCGATCAGATTGTTTTTCATTACAAGAAGAGTCCATTGATTTCAACAAATGAATTTTTGACATCCATTGTTGTTAAGTACAAGTCAAAGTCTCTATATATGTTATAAAGAATATTTTAATAATATATTCTTTAGGAAAACCTTTTGGAGTGATGAGTGGATTTTATAATAACTATGATTTGAGAAATTTTTAATGTTATTGAAGACTTTACCACTTTTAAAGAGAGGTGTTTCCTCTCTTTGTAAAAGGCTATAAGTCTTGAGAAAAAGGAAAATTTTTGAAAGTTTTTGATTGTAATCTTGAATCTCAGAGGTTGAGAAGAGTCTAGTGAAATACTCTCTCAAACTTCTTTTCAATGAGACTTTTAAAGGGTCAAGGCCAAGCCCTTAAAAGTGCTCCTTTTTTTTTTTGCGTGAACTGTGCACTTTTTCTTTCTAATGCCTTGTGTCTCTCTTTTAGTGTTTTTTGATGACTATTCAGTGTGGTGGTGTGATCACTAACTTGAAATCCTTTAAATAAGACAATCTATCATCATTTCTAAATTAATCAACCTATTCAATGAATCAGACAAGTTAGATGGACCCAAGAAGTACAAAACTTGGAGTAGGCACATGCATAACACTTTGGTCTATAATGAATTATGGCGTGATATATATGATGGTGATACTGCTCCAACTAAGCCCACTGATGCTACTTCTTTAGCCAAATGGAATTTGAAAGATGAAAAAGCACTTGTTTTGCTATGTTCTTCTGTAACTGAACAAATGTTTGTTCATATTGAGAATTCCAAAGGTGCATGGTCTGCTTGGAATCTATTAAAGAAGTTGTTTGATACTCCTATTGTGTCTCAAAGAGTTGATCTACAAATGAAATTGCTTAAACAAAGATTAGCAGACAATGGCAACGTACTTGAATACATTTCAAGGATTAAGAACATTCATCTAGAAATCATCAAAGGCAGTTTTTCTAAACTTGAAGATAGTTTTCTAGTCTCCATTGTAATAAATTGTTTGCCTCCATATTATAAGCATTTTCTTGAGACTTTGCAAATAACTGATAAGTTATCTACTATAACTTTTGATTCGCTTAGTGAATTGTTGGCTCAACATAGTAAAACCTTTGGAAAACAAAAACAATCAGGAGAAGATCTTCTTTACATTAAAGCTGAAAGCTATAAAGAAAGGGGAAAATAAAATTCTCAAAATTTTCATAATCAATCTTCTTATCGAGGTAGTGGCAGAGACCGTGGTCAAGGTAGAGGTCATAACAATTTTCATCAACAAAATTTTCAAAGTAATGCGCAGTCAGGAAGAGGTCAAAATTTCAGTCAAGTAAGATGTAAAAGATGCTTAAAGATGGGCCATTATGCATCCAATTGTCTTACCAACAATGATCAATTGCCAAAGTTCAAGTAGACGTCTCAACAATCAACACAATATGCAGAAGATCAAGATTATCAGGATGATGAAAATTAATATGTTTTTTCAACAGTTCAACATGTACATTCATTTGAAAATGATTGGATATTGGACAAAGGGGCTACTCAACATATGACTTATCGCAGAGACTATTTTTGGAATTATAAAGATGTTCAATTAAAACCCATTTATTTAGCTGATGATACAACTCATATACCTCAAGGAAGAGGTTCAGTGAAATTTTTTCTCCCTGGAATTGGTGAAAAATGGATTTCAAATGTTTGGTATGTACCATCTTTTAAGAAAAAATTGTTATCCTTAGTCACAATCAGACAAGCTGGACATAAAATTGTCATGGAATATGGTTTGGTAAAGATTATGTCAGTGAAGGATAACTTGAAAACAATAATGACTGGATATGAATATGGAAAGTTACTAAGAATGAATGGGAAAGTCATCAAAAGAAAGGAAGAAGTTGCAGCAACATCGAATTCTAAAATGTCTTCATTCAGATTATGGCATTTTCGATTTGGTCACTTAAACTTTGAAAGTCTCTTGAAACTTAAGTCCCAAGATTTGGTGAAGGGTTTACCAACTTTCAAGAAAAAGAATTCCAAGTGTGAAGCTTGTATCTTAGGCAAGCAAAAGCAAGAATCTTTTCCAACCAGCTCATGGCGAGCAACAAAGTATTTGGAGTTGATTCATAGTGATATATGTGGTCCAATGGAATCTTCTTTTGGTGGATGTCAATATTTTATATTGTTCATTGATGACCACACTAGAATGACATGGGTATACATTTTAAAGGCCAAGTCTGAATCTTTTGAAAAGTTTGTAAATTTTCAACACATGGTTGAAAATGAAACTAGAGAAAAGGTTGCTTCTTTGAGAACTGATAATGGAGGTGAATTCACTTCAAATGAATTCAATGATTATTGTTGAAATAATGGAATTAAGAGGCAACCAAAAAATTCCTATACTCCACAACAAAATGGAGTTACTGAAAGGATGAACATAACTCTCATGGGCATAGCAAGATCTATGATGCAGTTTAAAGGGTTGAGCACAAAATATTGGGCTGAAGCAGTCCATATTGCAGTATATCTCAGAAATCGATCACCTACATCATCTTTAGATGGAAAAACACCTTATGAAGCTTGGTACAGTTTTAAACCCAAGGTAAATCATCTTAGGTTTTTTGGCTCAACATGTTATGCTTTAGTTCCTAAGGAAAAGAGGACTAAATTAGAAAACTAGAGTATGAAGTGTACCTTCATTGGATACTCTGAGGAAAAGAAAGGGTATAGATTGCTTTCAGATGGAAAATTCATTTTCAGTAGAGATGTAATTTTTTATGAAACTGAAAGTAACAATTTAGATAAAATTAACCATCTCCTTAGTCATTTAAACAAGAAAAACACTAAGGGTAAAGGTAAATTCAACAAATCAAAGAAACCATTTTAGTTTGAAAACAACCTGGTTACTCCATAAGATATCTCTTTATCAAAAAGTTATTCTGCTTCATTTGATAATGAATCGACAAAAGATTCTTTTGATACTGAATCTTCAAAAGAATCTTCTCCAACCTCAGATATTTCAGATGAAAGAAGAGCCTCAATTTTTGAAAATCCTCTCTTCAACAATAATGGTGATTCAGATTCCCAATCCCCTCAACATAAGAAGAAAAAGTGGGCTGAACAACTTCTCAAAGATGTTCATTTAGATGAAATGAACAAAACATGAACTAGGGGATCTTCAAGAGCATAAGCTAAGTTTGCTCATGCTTCCATTGAACCTACTTCTTTTGTTGAAGCAACTAAACATAAAGAATGGCAGGAAGCAATGATTAATGAATATGATTTAGTACTTGCAAATGGGACTTGTAACTTAGTTGATTTTCCACAAGATGTTAATCCCATCGGTTGTAAATGGGTTTATTGAGTAAAATACAAGCCCAATGCTAAAATTGACAAGTACAAAGAAAGACTTGTTGCAAAAGGTTTTTCTCAACAGGAAGGAATTGATTATGAAGAAACTTTTGCACCCACAGCTAAATGGAACACTATCAGATTGGTTATCAATTTGGCTGCACATAATGGTTGGAAATTACATCAAATGGATGTCAAAAGTGCCTTCCTGAATGGTGATCTAAAGGGCGATATTTTCATGACTCAAGCACAAGGTTTTGAAGAAAAAGGACAAGAAAATAAAGTTTGCAAACTTGTGAAGGATTTATATGGTTTGAAACAAGCTCCTCGAGCTTGGTATGCAAAAATGGACGAGTACCTACGAAAGGTGGGTTTTCAGCAAAGTGAATCAGATGATACATTGTATTTTCGAATACAAGATAATCACATGGTGATACTTGTACTCTATGTTGATGACTTAATCATAACAGGAAATAATGAAGCTCACATCAAACAAGTTAAGGAATAACTTAAAGCAGGGTTCAAAATGACTGACTTAGGGGAACTTCATTATTATTTTGGAGTTGAAGTTTCTCAACATCCTAACCAAATATTCCTGATTCAAACTAAGTATGCCACTGAAATATTAAAGAAATTTGGCATGGAATATTGTAAACCTTCTCTTACCCCCATGGAGCAGAAATTGAAACTTTCAAAATTTGAAGGGGGGGAATTGGTGAACAGTACAAAATACAAGCAATTGGTTGGAAGTCTCATTTATTTGACAAATACTCGACCAAATTTGTCATAGTCAGTCAGTATATTTTCAAGGTTTATGCAGGAACCAAGGGAAAGTCATTGGAATTCAACAAAAAGGGTACTAAGATACATTCAAGGTACAAAAGACTTTGGTCTTCTCTACAAAAGGAACAAAAATTTTACACTTCTTAGATATTCAGATGTTGATTTTGTAGGTGACATTGATGATAGAACATCCACTTCAGGTTATTTAATGAATATGGGTTCAGTAGCAGTATATTGGAATTGTAAAAAGTAGACAACAATTTTCAATTCTTCAACAGAGGCAGAGTACATATCATCTTGGGAAGAAACATGTGAGATTGTATGGATACGCAGAATTTTATAGGATCTTGGTGAAAATTGGAAATCACCAACTACCTTATTGATCGACAGTCAATCAGCAATAAATATGGCCAAGAATCCAGTATTTCATTCAAAGACTAAACATGTCGACACCAAGTACCACTTCATCAGATTGCTCATCATCAAAGACATCATTAAGCCTCAGTTCTGTCTGTTTGAAGATCAAACTTCAGATATTTTTACCAAACCTCTTGATAGAATAAAGTTCACTAAGTTCAGAGATGAACTTGGTCTTTGTAAAAATGAACTTCCGGATTAAAGGGGGGATTGTTAGCCTCATAATCCTAAAG
>SNQJ01S0168235.1:33808-45381 GCA_010110895.2 Picea sitchensis
ATGTGATTGGTTGTTCTCCTAGTTTTTAGTTTAGAGTTAAGCTATATAAACAAGCTCCTTCTTCAAGTGAGGTTAAGGAGTAGATTAGGAATTTGAGATTGTAATCACTTTTTCCTTATTAATAAAATTACGTGTCTGAGGACACTTTGTCAACAAGGGATTAGCCCTTACATTTTTTATTTTTCTCCTATGTTGGAGGGTATATGCGAGATGTAATGTAGACAACCGCGTATGCCCGTGTGCAGTATTTTCTCTGCGCGTGGACATATGCTTGTTGTCCTAGGACAACTCGCGTATACATAGGGCCGACCATTTTCAAGGTCAATGCCCCCCCAAAAAACAAAAGAAATGCTTAAATAAATAATTGAAATGAAAGGGGGGTTAGTATGTACTTACTTGGTCCAATCGGAAGTTCATTCCATCCACCAAAGCTCTCAGAATCAAATCTTTTGACAAAGGGGTCTTTTTGGCTCCACAGTCAATTTCTCAAATAACAATAGTGATGATGAGCTGCCAACTTCTATTTATAGACTTTTTGGCCCCTTTTTGTCATTTTTTGGACCCTTTTGTCATTTTTTCTAAATTGAAAATAATTTAGTATGGTTTAGGAGTTTTCTATGGATTGTTACAACAAGTGTTACTTTGGGTATTTGGAAACTTTTTGGAGATTTGGGTCATTTTAAAAGGTTCTTTGGTAAAAACTCATTTTTTCAACTTGTTGCATTTAAGTTAGGATTCCACCTCCACTTTCTGCATCTTGTTGTCTTTTCCTCTTTGTCATAGGATCGATCCCACTGAGTTGTGACACGGAACCATGACTGATTCTTTAGAAGTGTCGTAATTTGGTGGTGGAGCTTACCTTAACATGGATTCCCTAGGTAGATCATGGCTGCATTTTGGTGTCCATGCCATAACCGATGACTATAGGCTCAAGAGTCCTTTTTAGTTTTATCCTGATTACGAGTTTGAGCCTCATTTGCATGATGTAGTATCACTCTTGACCTCACCCTCAGGACTCCCATAACACAACAGGTCTTCTTTTGAGCCCTTTTTAGACCCTCTAAACATGAAAAGATTTTCGAGTGATCTTGTGGTCTTTCACGCTCACTAAACTGAAATTTGAAGTCACGTCTATACAACGGTAGTTTACCCATTTTTTCAGTCTAGATGGTCAACTATACGGACAAAGGTATACTCTAAGGGCTTCGGTTCTCTATAAGAGTATTCTCAGGTATAATTTTAATACTTTTTGGGGACTGAGCGACTAAATTTATGAAAAAGAAACCCCCACGGAGTCCATATTTAAGCTCTTTTTAGACTCCCTGAAATTGAAAATATCGTCGAGTGACCTTATTCTTTCACACTCGTTAAATGGTTCAGAAGAACATTCATGGCAGAGTCCATAGTTAAGATTTTTTCAGACTCCTTAATAATGAAAAAATTGTTGAGTGATATTCTCTTTATCACACTTGTTGAAATGGTTTTGAATAGACGTCTGGTCGGTGCTAGTTTACCCCTTTTTCGAACCGACTAGACTATCTTTGAAAAAGGTACCCGAATAGCGTCTCCTTTTACATTTTTTCAGACTCTCTAAAAATGAAAAAACGTCAATCTTACCTACTCTGGGCTCATTAAAATTACATCGAAGGACGTTATCATTATGTCTTGTTAACTGTATTTTCATTCCTGCGTGTTAACAATGTTGCTCTCATCTGAACCATCTGAAGCATGCTTTATAATGCAATCCTTGTATCACTTTGCCTTTGCGTCTTGACACCTTGACCCCTGGAGGGATTTTTCTGAGTATGGCTCCTTGTTCTTAACATCAGTCTGGTCCTTGAGCCTAGAAATAGTATTTTTGTGACAATCGTTCCTCCTTTGTAACATAGCATTCTTTCATTCGTTTTCTAAAATTATTGAAAAAAGACAAAAAAATCAAATATACCCCAAAAAGAGGAAGGGAAAAGTATTTTCTTTTTTATTGGCAGCACAATGAGTCAGCCTTGGACAAAGCACATCCTTTCATTTGTTCGTCAAGATCTGGGATTTAATATGACCTTAGGAAGTTGTTCTCACTACATAGATCCGTGTCCTGCTTTGTTTGGTTATTCTTCCAAACATTTGGAGAGTTTGGGTTGCCTCCTGCATCATGAACTTATGTCAATGCCATGTTGATTGAGTCTCATCATTTGTTGCGCTATTGTACAAGGGAAGATTTTACCAAGCCTAAGTCGACCCTTATGTAGTTTGTCTCTTACCCTCATGCCCGACCATCCCAAAATCCTAATCAAGTGTTTGTTCGAAATCACTGAAGCCTTCAGTCTGATCACCAAGATCCTCAAGTCCATGCCCGACGATCCATCAAAGACCTCTGGGTAGTGAAGTCGTACACTCATATTACACTCCTACCCACATTTTGAAGATTTTGATGTGGTTTCTCAAGCTATGAAGACTTCATCTCCATCCATCAGGCCTTATCATCTTCTAGAAGATGGATACTATGCATGTATATCTTTTTGATTTCGAGATGTAGATCGGTTGTGTATTTCTCATGGCTACACTTATATAGTTATATGACATGGATATGTAGTGTATTTGATTGGAGGCCATGATTTTATTTCATCTTGAGGATGGGTATGCCCGCCTCGGTGAGACAATGGTTATTTTGCATATGGCACCTCCCGAATTCTGGTTTCTAGGCTCACTTGTTTCATATGATTGGTGAATATTGATAATGTATTTCAACCATCAGATTCTCTTCTGACCTCATGATTTAGAGGGCATATATTATAACCCTATTTTGCACCCAGATATGCTTACCTAGCATCGGGCCATCTCATGTTACATATTTTTCCAAGCCACTACTGAAACATCTTCTTAAAAACTCCCTTTTTGAAGGCATACATGCCCTGCTCCACTACTGCATGCATGTATACTCTAGCTGACCCACTACATCCCACGTATACCTACAAAAGCATGAAAAATGGAAAGTTGCAGATGGAACTCATAGTTTCGGGTAAGTTACCTAAATCACTTGACTTCCCATAGCCGGTCACTCAACCAAATACATAGCCCTTTCTAGTCTATAAAATAAAGGGTAGGGGTCCCATTTGAAGGGAGAAAAATAAGAGTAAAGAAACTCTACCCGATTTTGCATTCCCCTTGTCCCAACCTTTTGCAACCATTGTGTGAAGAAAAGCATATATGAAAGTAGTTGGATCAAAGTAGAAGAAAATCCCAGGACCAGATTCGAGGAGCAGTGTCCGATATCACTATTGTAAGGTAATCTTGTGAGATTAATAAAAGAAGTACTTTTCCCTTTCCGCCATATGAGATGTTTAATGTTTAATATTGATTATATTTTAATAGAATCTCTAACCCATTAGTTCATAGATCAAATGCATTCTTGGAGTTCTTTGTTTGTCTATTTGTGAATGCAGGTCAGCTTTGGGAGGAAACTTGCAGTCAAGGAGCAGTCAAGCATGAGAGGATCTTCATCAAATGTGGAAGCAAGGTATAGTAAATTGATCCTTTTATCTTCACATTTACATATGAATAATGGGGGTTTACAATTGGGATGATGGTAAAAAGTAGGAAACTTTAGGTCATCTATTCATGCATTATAGAACCCTTAATGCTAGTCCGTAGGGGGATTTCCCACCTACAACAAGTATTACCTCAGAATGATCAAGAAAAGATCATTTTTGTCGCTTTTGTAAAAAAGGTGGGAAGAGAAAAACTAATAGAGAAGTTCAAGGGGTATCATTCAACAAAGATAAAATGATAACAAAATTGTACATTTCAACAATGGGTTATGGGTTATGGTATCAATCCTCAATTGATATTCTTGTGAAATATCAAAGAAGAATAAGAAGCAGACCAAAAAGATCAGTAAAATTCATACTCTTGTTCTATTTGACAAAGGAAAGTCAGTAAAAATTTAGGGTGAGTATTTTGGTTATCAAATAAGAAAGTAATTAGATTAAGGTTTGAAATATTTGGTATCACTACAAGTTGGTATAAAAAATACTACTTATTTGAACACAAATATCCCAATAGACTGAGATAAGAAGTTAGTAAATTCACAAGGGGATTCATTTAGTTATGGCAGGTAGAGCATGATTGAAAGGAGAGTTACGCGAGTTTATATTTTGGTCAGCAACATACATGCATACAAAGATTAATCATAGGGGAAGAAAACCTTTTCCATTGATTTCAAATGGGAGAGAAACTTCAGAGGAGAGAAGCATCATCACAGGGGGAGTTTGTGTATGAAGTTGGTGTGTTTCCCTCAATTAAAAAGGGGTATATTGTTGGAAATATTGTCACTGATTATGTGTTGTCATTGATGGAAACAAGTGTCCAACATGTATAGTAATCATAATAAAAGAAAGATCACCTTGGGGCAGAGGAAGATCACCATGTGGCAGAAGAAATTCGTGATCATTGTTGATCACAATAGGATCAACAATGATCCTATGATTCTAAAGCTCAGGAGAGGTAGCATGCAGAGAATACATGTATCTAAGGAATAAAAAAGTACAAGGAATTAACAACTCAAGAAGGTTAGAAAATGAATATCAATGCATAACTGAATGCAAAAACAATTATTAAAAATCTCATAAGGGAAAGTGCATTAAAAAAACATGATCAGTATTGAAATCCCCACAGTAAAAGTACAAAAGAATTGAGGAAGAATCATGTCCACTGATGTAGATTTTGAGACAAACCAAGATCATTAGATATGGGAGTTACAGAGGAGGAACTTTGGATCAAACATCTGATTAAATACTGATCATTGAATCTTAGTAAGGGAAGATCAACAGAGGGGAACCATTGTGGGATGGAAGGGTTGAGTTAATGATTGCGCACGTTTGAGTTCTGAAATCATCCCTAATTGTTGATCTATTACGGGAGCATTCTTGACCATCAGATGAAGTCAAGGTTTAATCATGGAATCTCACTTCAGAAAATTGAGAATTGGGAATGAATAAACCCAAAGTCCTGAAGGATGAAATAAATATGGAGCGTTGATCTAAGATTTGATCACAGTCGTTGGATCAAGGATTCATGAGATCCCGAAATAGATGAAATCTTGACAACCATTGGATCGTGTTAGGATTTTTGCATCAAAAATGGACTGTTAGATGAAGTCAAGTTGCTTGAGTTTTATTCGGGGAATTTCACTTCGGGAGAATTGAGAATTGGGAATGGATAACCCAAATTATCGAAGGCTGAAATGAATCTAGACCATTGATCTAGAACTAATCACAGTCGTTGGATTAAAAATTCACGAGATCCTGTAATAGGAAAAATCTCGAAAACCATTGGATCGTGTTAGGGTTTTCACGTCAAAGATGGAATATTAGATGAAGTCAGGTTGCTTAAGTTTTATTCATGGAATCTCACTTCAATAGAATTGATAATTGGTAATGGATAACCTAAAGTCTCGAAGGACAAAATGAATCTAGACCATTGCTCTAGAAATGATCATAATCATTGGCTCAAGAATTCATGAGATCCCGAAATAGGCAAAATCCCAACAATCGTTGGATCGTGTTAGGGTTTTTGTGTCAAAGATGGACCATTGGATCAATTCATGTTTCTTGAGTTTTATTCGAGGAATATCACTTCGAGAGAATTGAGAATTGGGAATAGATAACCCAAAGTCCCAAAGACCGAAATGAATCTAGACCATTGATCTAGAATTGATCATAGTCATTAGATCTAGTAGGAGGACATATATCGCGACAGGAGATCCACGTCAGCAAGGAAAGATGGCGCAATAATATGGGGACAAGTTTCTAGGTCCAGATGGAACTTTAAGGCTACGTAATTCACAAATCTAAGTGACATGTGGCAACCACTCAGCTAGTGCCAAGTTAGCAGTGAGGTCAGCAAGTTACATCACTCCGTGAGTTTGTCCTTCGGCAGAAACCAACAACTACCTAAAGCGTCGAAGGTTGAATTCAATGATAACCATTGATCTAAGATCCTCCAGGATGAATCATGATCGTTAGATCAAAACATGATGTAAGCTCTCCCATGTTGACCACTTCGGCGTTAACCAACTCTAGTGGCAATTGGAACAACAATTACCCGGACCTTTGAACCTATGAAGTCCCGAAGTAAATAATGGTATTCCATATCAATGTTTGATTAAGTCATAGACATTCGATGAAGTACAGTGGAAGGATAGAGTAAATGTAAATCACAAAGTAATGCTAATCGTTGATCTGATTTAGGAGCATTATCGATTGTTGATCAAGTACAGTGGAAGGATAGGGTAAAATGTAAATCACGAAGTAACGCTAACCATTGATCTACCTTAGGAGCATTCTCAATTGTTGATTGAGCATAGTGGAAGGATAGTGTAAGCGAAGGTGTTATGCGACAACAAGCGGTCACCACAGCTTTATGAATTATTTGGTAGGCTATCATTGCAGAGAAATTTAACTACACACAAGTCTAGAAACCCGAAGTCTCATAGTACTGAAGCTTTGAAATAACATCTGGACCATTGAAGTTTATGGACACACGTCAACTCAAGATTAACACTTCGGTGAAATTTAGTCTAAGAGAATTGGAAGTTTATAAAAAGAACAAACCCTCGAAGCAACGAACTACCAGAGGAAAGGACATTCGTCCATCTCACGATTAAATCCCAACCATTAAATAAGGATAAGAAAATGTGAGAAATGAGTCTTTTAAAAGAATGATCATGCCATTGATCTGAAATTGTGATCGACGATGAGGATTAAAAATGTGAATTGAAGTTTCTCAAAATATAACACTCTAGAAGATATCACTTTGGAGATAATAAGATTGGGTGAAAGAAGAGGTAGTTCTTAAATAAATAAGCCCATGGTTTTGCACATATGGTCATATGAAAAACATGGTTTGAAGGAAGCACCTTCGTAGAACTCGATTTCTGCAACATTTGCGGTGACATGTTTTTAGCGAAAAAAAAATAAAATGGAAAACAAGGGATTTGAAGTCTTTAAATCAAACTATTAATAATTTTAATAATAATAATAGTAATAATAATATAAATTATTATTATTAGTTAAAATGAAGAGGTGTAATGGTTCCAAAAAAGGGAGATAATTATTCAAACTCATACCTATTAGGAGACTATATAAACAAAGAAGTATGATGAACAAAAGATGTAGTTGAATTTGTTGAAGTATACATATTTATATATAATGGATTGAATGAAGGTTCATTCTATCAGGTTGGTTCCTGTTTACAAGATGGGTCTTGTCTGAGGATTGGATTCCTCACATCTCATTTGGATCTAAGATCAACAATTTGGGACTTGTTATGAGGGTTGGATTCCTCATTTCTTAGTTGAATCTGAGAACTACAAGTTGGGTCTTGTAACAAAGAGTTCAGACTCTCATGATTGTTTGAAGATGGAGATTGATCTTATGTATTCATTAAAGTTAAATAAATAAATAAAATATGTATTATTTTATATATTGGCGGAGAAATGGAAACAAATCTTTGTTGTTCAATTAATTTATGAAAAGTGGAAAATTGTCCAAAGTTTTATGACATCGATTCACCCCCCCCCGCCCGTCAATGTCAAATGTACATTTCAAAAATTGGTATCAGAGTGGGATCCTTCAAAATAGTTTAAACAATGGAAGGTATATTATGAAGAAATGGGTGGACAAATGGGTATCTCCACAAATGAAGCTCCCTTATTTGACGGAATAGATCATTCATCATGGAGGGAAAATATGAAAATATATTTGAAGTCAAGAGGATCTAAAGTTTTGGATTTGATAGTAAGTAAGACCTAGCACTTAAATACTTCAAAGAGAAAAACCAAAACAACAAAGTAAGCAAGGAGAAACAATTCATTAGCCTAAAAATAAATCCAAGAAGAATTTTCAGACCAAGTTAAAGAAAATATGAGGCACTACAAATACGCTAAAGAATTATGGATCCAACTAGAATTTTTTCATGAGAATGAAACAGAAGAAGAAGATAAATACTATCAAAGTAAGGATAAAGAATCAGATAAAGAGGATTCCTATCAGAATAAAGAACATAACTTAGAAGAAGAAAATTATTATCAAGATAAGGAGCAAGATAAAGAAAAGGAGAATTCCAATCAGATTGAAGAACATAATATTGAGGAAGAGATTTCTAATCATAATAAAATGCATGACATGATACAACTCCCTATCATCAAAAAGGATAAACTCATCAAGGATTTAATTCAATCCTTGGTCATAAATGAATGAATTAATTCATAACTCAATAAGTACTAAATAAATACTACAGAATATTAAGGTTGATGTTACAACAACAATAAAAGAGATTCATATGGAACTAGGAAGTGGTTTATATACTAAAGTTCCTATGGGGACTATTGAAAATATTGAATACAAAACTATGTGCACTCTAGATGAGTTTGAGAAACTTCAATAAAAATATATGTTTCTACTACAAAAGTTATGTCAATCTAACCATGAAGAGAATGAGCAAAATATTCAGTTAGAAAATAAAGAAGAAGAGAATAAAATCTTGAAAACTGAAGTTGCTAATCTAACTGAAGAAATGAAAGAGTTAAAGACACATGAATATAAAAGAAACAAAGTACTAAATGAAATAGAAGAATTGGTTAACAGTCTAAAAACTCAACTTGAGGAAAATAAAGAAAGTGAAGAAGTTCTAAAGATCCAGTTAAATAGGAAATAAAATTCTTACCACATGTTGGAATCAGAAATGATCAACTTCAAAAAGATAAATGAAAGAATGAATCACTACTAAATTTGAACGTTTTTGCAACGAAGTAGCAATGAAGTTTCGTCGAAATAGGGTCCTTGTTGCAAAAAAGATGATTTTTTTTTCATTGTAATCAATTCGTCGGTCTAGCAACCACACATGGATCTTCATCGGTCTAGTGACTGGGAAAAGAAGCCTATTCACAATAGGGAAAAGTTACCATTCGTCGGTCCATCAACCAATATTAGTCGGTCTAGTGACCAACTTTAGTCGCAATCCTTTCTAGCATCTCTAAGGAAAACATAACCTTGGTCACTCTAGTGACCATAATTAGTTGGTCTAGCGACGAATGTTAGTCGGTCTAACGAATAATATTAGTCACAAGAGCGACCAAGAAAACCCTCGCAAAATTATTCAATAAACTACGGTTAGTCAGTAGAATGAGGAATATTAGTCGCTATACCGACCAAACCTGAAGCTAAAAAGGTCAAATGACGGATGAATAGGTAGTTGCTAGAGAGATGAAGTTACATACTTTGCGACCAAATCGCTATACAAGCGATGAACCTATTAGTCGCTAGAGCGACGAATGTTGGGTTTTAAAAAAAATAAAAATATGTCATTCATGCAGGAATGAGCCTAGATGAGAAAGCTATAGAAGCATACTTTCATTATGTACTTGAGAGCTGGCACTGGAGTCAACCCCCTAATGGTCAATACCGGTGATCCAATTTACCTTGTCATTTCTAGATGTAAGCACCATTGTGTTGAGTCTCAATCCATGCTAGGGGATTTAATATCGAGCCTCAAATTGTGGAAGGTGAATCTAGAGCATTGGGTGGAGGATCTTTCACAACAGTAAACCTCCCTTAGGGAGTAGTTGGGAACTATTAAATCGAAGGAATTCCTATTATATGTGGAAAATCAATTCCTAAGAGAAAAATCTAGGGAACAAGAAGCTGAAATTTAGAATCTACAACGACATGTAAAGAAGATGGAGCATGAGCAATCACCTGGGTTGGCATTCTATAGGCACAAGTACAATTATAAGTCTTCAATGGGTTCACTCCCAATAAAAACTACGTCACTCAATGAGGACCAAAAACTGGAGCATACACATTGTCAATAGGCTTAGAGGTCAAATACTAACCATCCACCAACTACTGGAAGCGTTGAAACTAGAGTGCAAGGCCATGGAAATTTTCATATTTTTATATAAATGATTTATAGGGTAAAATTGTTTTGTTAGGAGGCCTTGATAGTCCTTATATTGAAGGTTAGTATCATTAACTTCATCCTTGCAGTGACAATGACATGTATAATAGGAATAATAATAGATGGCTTATCTCTCTTGACTATGGAATTTGGGAAAGGATAAAGACATAATAAATTAGAACCAATGCCCTTTTGAATTCCAATGAAACTTGTAGTGGATAAATGCAAAGGCCCTTTTCAAAGAAAGGATGGATATCAAAATATAGTGATCATTCCCAGTTCTTGGAGGACCAACTTCCGTATGGAAAATTACAATCAAGTAGTGAACTATTGTGAATGATCTACTTTCTATGATATGCTAAAATTTTGCAACATGAGATTTCCAAATAAAATCAACAATCGTGGTTCTCATAACTTGAAAACCAAATATGGACACACCAATGAAATCAACTTCATAAATCCACATAATTAAAATATGGTCAAATCACACGTAATACTAAAATAAGGATAGTTTCCAAAGTCTAGAGTCTAACCTTATTCCTAATTGTTGTAATATGAGAATCCTTAGTGAGATTGTTTCCTGAAACAACCAATAGAATAAGACCATTAAAGGAAATGCTTCACATGTTGCAAGGAAATGGGAACTATAAAGAAATATAAGAACATAACAAAAAACTTACTTTCTAGGTCTGCATTGCCTTTTGTTAGTTCTCCTCGCAACTAAAAAAATGATAACATAACAAAAGTCAAAGACAATTGTACAATGTATATTGAATGGATACATTTCAGAAATAAGCATTAATCAAAAAATAAAAAGTAGATTGATCATATTAACTGAATCAAGATTCCTCATAGATTTCAAATAATTTAAAAAAGAAATTGTAGGATTTATTATCTATAAAAAGTATATCAAGTTCTTCCAAACTGTTGCAACTACAAAAATAATAATAATGGAGATAACACACAGTACAAAGACACAAAAATTGAACTACCATTTTTTTTAAGAAATCCCTCTTGAAATGCATACATGAAGATTGTAGTCACAAAACCTACCTTGATTTAAGAGTAACCTCTCATGAATCTTGAATCCATTGAATGATTGTGGAAAATAAATATTAAAATATGCATTTAAGCAGGCAAAGGGATGGTTTTCAAATTTTATCATGCATGTATAAATGTTTTGATATATTATAACCATTTTAATCCTATTGAAATATGATAATCAGCCTCTCAGGGCCTGTAACAGGCCCTAGGTGGTTGACTATAATCTTTGCACCTGTAACAGGCCCTGGGAGGCTGATAGTCAGCGTTCTCGAGCCTGATATAGGTCCTAGGAGGTTGATAGTCAGATCCAACATATGACCAATTTTAATACATATCTCATCGAGATGGAAATAACAATTGAATGCATAGCTATGTACAATGTGCATATTAATAAGAAACACAAATATCCTATGAAATGTATTAACTTAAAATATGTGCATTTGGTAGTTATACAAATAATCTATCCAGAGTCAATTTTAATATTTCACAATTTTCAGATACAATTAGGCTGAAAAACAATTCTGAACTATGATTACTACTTTCCAATATCCCCATAACATTTTTTCATGCAAGGA
>SNQJ01S0168236.1:0-20805 GCA_010110895.2 Picea sitchensis
TGAAGATTTCTTCCACGTATCCCAAAGGTGTGTATAAGGCGGCAACAGTTACCCACAAGTACTTTCACGAAAATGAGAAGGTTGGCCCGTGATGAGACCCCCTTTCTCTTGGCCATGCAACCAAGAGTCACTACCCTGGCGTGGTAACCAGATGTTGGCAGTGTCATACCGTTACGAACCCATGGACGTAATTCGTTGGCTCGTGATGAGACCCCCCATCCCTTAACTAGGTCTTGATTTATTTTTCTACAGGTCCCTCTATTTGTTGCTAAGAAGCCTTTTGATGCTTTCTCGAGGATCCTTGGGTGAAGCATCTCGAGGTTTTATTCGTAGGCCTTTATTGTCAGCTAATTTTACCCCCAGGCCTTTAGCCCATTCTTCCCACAAGATAAGGTACAACCCATGAATGATCAACCCTATGCCCAGACCAAGGTAACGGGATGGGTGAGTGGGAAACAAGATGGAAAGTGGTATGTGTGACGGGAACAAACGATGGCTCTTCAGAAATCTCCCCAATGGAAACTCAAAACCTATGGACACAAGCTTGCTAGGGCATCCTGTCATTCTCTCCAGACATGGTCCAGTGGACAAGCATAAGATCCAAGCACCTGTTAGAAACAAAGGAAGCAAATGCACATATTCAAAGGTTTTGAGGATCAGAGTGACACATACCATGATACCTGGACTCATTACCTCATGGAGAAAGAACCATCTCTGATGCAGGACCAAGCCGAAGGTGATGGATGTTGTTGCTGCCGCTGACAAAGTGGAGGTGCTGAAAGGGAGAAAAGATGGGCCCTCCAGGGCCATGCTTAAGTCGATCTGGCTCTCAATACTCCACGTCTAGGACCTGTGGGCCTCGAGACACAATCTCCTAGTTATCCCTGAAAGTGGGGGATAACAGGGATTATTTGTATTATGAATAAGACCTATATCAGTGGATTCTAACATTTTTTCTTAATTTGTAGCGTTTCAAGTTTTACCGCTTGAATGATGAAGGGAAGTGGGATGACAGAGGCATTGGCCATGTAACTGTTGATTACTTGGAGGTGCATGCTTCTACCTATTGTTGTATGTGGATCATTTGTTTTGTGATAAGAATTTTGTGGTTCGGATGTCAGAATTTATTTAAATGTTCTGCATTTATCACAAGTGTCTAAAATTTCATTGTAAATTCAGAAACTGGGATTTGGAAGCACGAGGCTAATTTTTGATAAATGAAATAGCATTTCAGAGATTGATTGGACTCTTGTCAATCATGAATTTGTAGAGTCATGTATAGTCAAGGAGAACCAACTGATTGAAAAAGGAGTTTATATAGCTACCAAAAACCAAACCTGTGAATTTAGCAATTCACTTTTTTTGTATTTGGGTGGTTTTGATACAAGAATACTAGTGCTCAGTGGAGGGAATTTTTTTATTGAATCTAAAGTATAACATCAAGGAAAGAAATTTAAGACTCGTATTTCACAAACAGATAGATGCTGAAATTTTATTTTAACAGATCCAGAAATAAAATGTGAACTTGTTATGCTAGATGTTAAATGCAGCAACCATTGGCAAAAGCATAAAATATTTGACAATATTAACATGCTGAGATTTATGACAACAAACTTATTTAAAGTGTGTTTGATGTTTGAAATGTAACAACCACCAATGACTATTAAGTTATCCAATGAATCAACACACTGAGCTTCTTGTTTTATAAGAGAATTTATTGATCAATAAACTTTGTGGATTTGCTCAACTTGATATGTGAAATGCACCCATCTGCATATGAAGCTCTAGAGACTCAGAGAGGTTCCCTCATCCTTGGATTCTGCAAATGAATAGTCTAGTTAAACAGACCTCTAGCAGGAGAGATATCAAGCTTCTCTGAATTTCTAGACTTCAAATTTGTAAACTTGTGAAGCACTATGTATTTTCCTAATGTTTTGGTGTTGTATAAATGTTTGATCTAGTGATAGTGACCTTTCACAGCATACACAAGGCAGTCAAGTTTATCCTTATTCATAAACATAATCAAGTCGAAGAGGTTGCAGAACTTAAAACCCATCTCAATGAACAATATTCAGTTATTCCAGAACTCAAAGAGGCTTTAAATTCCAAGACTCTGGAGTTTGGGCAGGTCTCCAAGGTGGAAATACTTGAGCAGAAATATACAAACTTGGAACAACCCTTTTCTCTACAGCAAAAATTTTCAGAGTTTAGACAAAGTCCTCTTGGGATAGACTCATCTCTGTCCAGGGAAGCACAACAGTTACAATTGGAAATCAGACGTTGAAACTAAAAAAACTGAGATTTTGCACTAGAAATAGAATTTCATAGAAGAAACTGTAGCTCACCAGCAATCCATACAGACAGATGGAGCAGAATTATTCCTGGGTACTATAGGTGAAGGGGAAGAAATAATCCCTTTTTTTTAAGCTTGTTGTTTTAAACAGAAATTTGAAGAAGAGAGGATCAAATGCTCTAAGGATGATCTCAGTATCTGTGCCCTCTCCCTTTCACCCAATCCCCTTCTAGCTAGCCATTCTCTCATCCAGAACATAATTGACCTGAAGAATGTCAACCTGGAGCATGCTTGGGTGGCAGGTGGCAGCAGATTCTACCATTGTTATGTGGTTTTGCGCCCTAGATGGTTTTCTCCTTGTCTTGCAAGCCAAGAAGTGGCTCGCCTCCCTCCTGCCAAGGTTTATATTGATAAAGATCTCTCTCAGTTGCAAGTTGAGGAACTCAAGTTAGTGAAATTGCAAGTAGAAGTAGCCAAGGAGTGTAAGTGGGTTGTTATCCATAACCTCCAAGTTGTTATATGTGGTTCCCCCTCTTGGGTGACCATGCCCCTGGAAAACGAAATAATGGTCATGTTAGGTACGGGGGATGCAACCACCATTTCTATTGCATGCTAGAATTGCAACAACTCCATTTTGTCCTCCCCGAGTACCTTTCAGTGTGTGCTTTCTAAGTTGGATCTATTTTTCCTCTTTGAGATGCATGAGTGTCTTGAGAGGTCATTATCATTTATTATAGGGTACCATTAGGCATCAAATTTTAGGCATGTTTTGGAAGCATATGGGGGTTCAAGGACTTGCTTGCCTCACTTATGTCAATGTTGGATCTAGAGTGTTAGTGTTAGGTTTTGACATAACTATAGATTCATGCGAATTCTAGTTTGAAGGGGACACAACTCTCCTCCCATGGATGTCTTTGTTGCCATGTGTTACTTTCCCTCTCCTTCCTCAAGTTTTGTGCTTCATTCTAATGGTGATCCTTTATTGTCCTTTATCTCAAGATCTTAGAGTGCTCATCCCAAGGTGATGTAATCCTTTTGGATTTCAATGCTTGCATTGGGACTCTATGTTGAAGTTTGAGTAGCTTGGAAAGATATTATTATTATATTCACAATGTATTTGTGAAGACAAAACCCTAAAGATTAATGTTATATTATATATTTGTTAAGTCGTCCCTATTATTGTGCCTTTGTAAAAGTCAGCCCTATTGTTCCTTGACAATAAAATGAAAATTAGAGAGGGTAAAATTAGACGGTCGTATGGCGTAATTCTAAATGATCCAACTTGTATTTATAAGAGGCCCTAGCACCTCTCATTTGGTGAGACACACAACTAGCTCTCTCATACAGTGCAAGTCTTAGAATGACGCAGTTATAGAAGAGGAGTGATGCAACTACAAAGGAAAGGTGTTGTAGTGAATGGTTTGGTTATCTTGGTGAGGGACTATCTTGGTCTAGTGGTGCTTCTTTCTACGATTACGGTTAGGGCTTCTGGTGGATCTTTTGTTTTGGTGAGATCTCTCTTGAGAGAAACATTGTACTTGTTGAAGAATCTATATTGAGAAAGCTTTGTTGGGTTTTCTCCCCAGAGAGTTTCAAGATATATCTTGTGTTTCTGTGAATGTCTTTCCTTCAATTGATCCTTATGCATGATTACTGTTTTAAGAGACTAAAGTTAAAGAATACTACACACTTAACTGCTTAAGAAGAATTTTAGCATGGTATCAGAGCGGGCATGAAAGAAACCATTTGCACAGTTTTGAAGAGCTCGCTGGGGAAACTAAGACCATAGGGATACTCCCCTAACCCTAGTGCATATTTCCTTGGGTTTAGATTCTTAGTTTGATGAAGTTTTGTAAATTGCAACTGCATGCAACTGCACAAACCATAGAAGGTGATTTCTCCCACTTTCTGAAGGGCGTTGGTCAATTAAGACCACTAAGGAACTCGCCTTAGGAGAGCACACCTATCCCTTAGAGAAGAATTCCAAAATTCATATTTTTGAAAAATTAGGGTTTCCTCATAAACCCTAGTCTTGGCAGTTGTAGAATTGAAGCTGGAACTAGTCAAATTGGCATAACACTCTCTAGTAAGTACAAAACCTTTCTTTGAAAAGTTATCTTTTATTGTATTGTTCAAACACAGATGGCACCGAGTACCAAGCTAGATGAGAAGCTTGAAAGGCATTGATAATTTTCGAGCATGGAAGTACAGTGTGATGCTCATTCTAGAAGAGAATGATCTAGAAGATTTTGTAAAAGAAGAAATTCCCAGAACCTGATGAAGATGAGGCCAAAGCAAAGTACAAGAAGAACCTAGTCAATGCAAAGAGAATCATTGTTGATTCTATCAACAGAATCATTTGATCCCCATGTCTCATCATTGACAAATCCCAAACAAATTTTTGATGCCTTATCTCATAGATTGTATGAAGGGAAAAACATCAACCGGAAGATGACCTTGAGAACACAACTCAAAAATGTGAAGATGCAAAGTTTAGAAACTATACAATGATCAATCATACTTTACAAGAGTGTCTCAGATCAAGAAGAACAACTTGAATTCATTGGAGACATAATCGAAGAAGTCGAGTTGGTGATAACTACCTTGAATGAGATGCTCCCCAGATGAGGGTAGTGTGGAAGAAATATTCAATCCACCGGGTGTGTCCCTTGGGGTCAAGTCTCGAGTCAAGGTGATGTCACCTGATCCTCAACTCCTTCATCCAGGCCAACTCTGGCAGAAATCCAAGGGGGTTAGTCCCTAATAAAACAATCTAAGGCTCAAACTATATCCCAACCACAATTATTACTCTAGGAGTTTATTCAAAGAAAAAGCGTAAAGCAAGTAAATCTATTCTAGCAGCATATATGACACATAAAAAGGAAATTGCTTATAGTAGAGATATTCAAAGCATGTAAAGTACTTGCATGAGAGATATAAAATGAAAGCAAAAGCTAATACTTGCATGTAAATGTCAATAATCAAAGTGAAATAGAGACCGGTCTCAGTGGCAAATTTGTTGTTGAGAAATGAGAATGTATATTGCTATTATATTGTAAAAATTTCATTGTAGGACTCAGGAATGGTTCTTAAGTTGATGGTTTATTGTGAAATTATGGTTGTTGTGAGTGTAAGCCACAAAATGTGAAATGTGTGAAAACTGATAACAATAAAGCAAATCTAATCTAGATTTGGCCCCTTATAAGCTATCTCTCAATTGGATGCAAAGAACTATGTCAGAGGTCCAACCAAGGGAGAGTATCCCTCTGACTTCACTCACACAAGTTCAAAAAGTAATGAGCACCCCTTCTGACTTCACATACAAAACTCCATGCACTGTTCCAATTAAAAGATAGCAACTAATGGATTGTCCTATTAAACTAAAACCACACTAAGCAACTATTCTAGAGTGGAACCTGTTATAGCACAGTTTGTAGTTTAAGGTCAAAGGCTAAGGATAGAGGTCAAACTGACGTAACAAGAACCTTCCCACCCAATGTCACCACAATGGGGAGGTTCTTTCAGTAGGAGAGGTTAGCCAGGGAGATGTCACAACTGGGGTTTTTAAGAGGCTAAGGTATGAAGTCAAGGTTAAAGTTTCCCCTCACAGGTTACCACCAAAATCAAAGGGTCCAGCTAATCAGCCAATAATGAAGTATAGTCCCGAATGAGAACACCTACCCATAACAAAGCAACAATAGAAAATATATATATGTGAGGCTATATACAAGGGGTTAGCACTTCATATGACCATCTGATATAAATTAAAACAATGTGAAGTAATAGATATAAATGAGATCAACGTTTTGTCAATTGTCTATGGAAGAGCATTAATTCATCCAATAACTATCAAGATGACAAAACCAACAATGTATTCAATCAACACTTCAATCAATGGTACTTTGAATCATCATTCAATTGCTTGTAAAGTCAAAAGCTTGCTGCGTCAAAAATAGCCAACTATGACGCCAACCTCAGTTAGGGTTAGGATTAGTTAGTTAGGGTTTCAAGATTAGAGTTTTAAAGAGTTGTTTTGAACACTAAAAGCTTCCAACGTTGGAATCAAAGATCAGTGCCTAGGTGTAAATGGAGTCAAATTAAGGGCAAGAGGTCTCGGGAGGACTTAAATTTGGAGACTAGAAGGTAGGGTTCTATGGTGTTGCAAAGGCAGGGGCCGAGGTCAAAACCCTAGGGGAAAGAGGCTCACTCTGTGAATTGTTGCTTAAGCAAGGCCTCGTGCTCTTTCCTCCTTCTCTAAATAGACTCGGCAAAACGGCTAGCTTAAAGCATAAATCTAAGAGGGAGAAAGTGTTGCAATGACAAGGCTTTCAAACCCTAGAGAGAATTGAAACCCTAGGTGTAGAATCAACTAGCCCTAGGATGTCTCCTCTTTTCAACTATAGACTTCAGCATTAGCTTAGAAGAAGGAAGACAAGTGCAGCAACGGCTAGGCTTTATCTCTTTCTTCAATGGCTTTGAAAGGATTTCTCAACAGGGGACATGTAACAATAATAACCTACTTGTGTGCCTGTTACCCTAGGGGTTTTTAAATCAACAATACAATAGAGAAAATAAATGCAAGAAATTATACCTACAACCATTCATTTAAGAAGTTTTACCAAGAAAATTCACTTACATGTCATGAAGAAAGCACAAGCAAACCCTAGTTGTAAACCTTCCTTGAGAGAAATGCCATAAATGCCAAAATTATCCTTCCAATAGCAAATGCGCCTCACTTTAGACAACAAAACTACCCTAGTGGGGCGCAAAAATCAGATCTCACAAGGTGTGAGTTGTGTTATGTTCAAAATGAGGAAAACATCCTCCAATTTATATCATCCAATGACCTTTAATTTAAAAGTGGGTCATTAAAACAGTCGACAAGACTGACTATTAAAAATCATACTGTTTTACATTTTAACTGCTAAATAAAAGAGACAAAATGAGCAAAGATGGGACGTCAAGCCCCTATGAGGGAAACGTTAGCCCTTGGGGCTAGTCCAGCATCCAGAGTCAGGCGTTAGCCCTTTTAGAGGAGCCCTCCAAGCTACCACACGTGCCAGTAATCCCATCCAATTGCCACACGCTCAAGATGACGTCCAAATTTCCTGGGTGACGTCCTGTCCAACAAGGAAAACAGTTTCCATCTAAGTGGGTCCAACCCCTAGGCTGGGCTCAACAAGTGTCTAGGTGGAGCGTCCTTGTGCTATTTCTACCATTCAGCACAAAGGCTCATACATATCATTGTCCTGTCTCTGCCCTGATGGGATCCCAACATCCATTTGATGGGCTCTCTTCAGCCCATGGAGGTCCAGGCTAATCATCTCCCCATGTGCAGTCCACTGGGTACACATCCGTCGAGGCATGGTCACATCAAAACTTCGCCCTCCATGGGCTCATTAGTCCTAGGGATCATAGCAATGTCAATCATATTTCATCGTGTTTTATCAAATGCATGCATAAGACCCTAGCATATCATCTAATAGCTCAAAGACATTACTTACCTACTATACAAAGCCGAAGAAAGACAAAGTGCTACATTTGGTAGCATCGATAAGAAGAGGAGAGTTTCCAAAGGATATCATTCAAGCCATGTAATCATGAGGTGGTATGGTCTAGGATGTCAGACACAGTGAAAACCAGGGGTAGGTATTATCCGTGGGTGCCTTTGTGGGAGGCAGAGTTGTACCTATCATGGATGCAATTCTTTCCAAACCCTTTATTGGCTTTATTCTTTCTTTATTTATTACTTTTTCTTTCTTTTTGTTTAGGTCTGATAAAGGCGCCTTGGCTGATGGTGACCAGAGTGACAATGTTACCCACAGTATTTTTCACCAGGGAAATGATTATAAGGTTGGCTCGTGATGGGACCCCCTTCCCTTGGCCATGCAACCGGGTCACTGCCTAACGTGGTATTGAATAATAGCAATGTCATACTACTGAATACCTATGAACATAATGGGACATCTCATTGATGAGACCCCCATCCTCTTAGCTAGGTCTTATTTTATTATTTTTCTTGGTCCCTTTTGTTTCTTATCGAGGCCTTTTATTGCCTTCTCAGGAATCCCTAAATGGAGCATCTCTAGGTTTTGTTTCCTATGGCTTTATCTTTTACCAGCTACTTTTACCTCCACAGGGCCTTTGGCCCCTTCTTCCACGAGGGATAAAGTGTAAAACCTCAAATAGGTCATCCTAATGCTGGGACTAGGGGAATGGGATAGATGAATGGGAGATAGATGTAAAATGATGATATGGTGGGGTGAGCGATGGCTCTTCAAAATCCCCATGGTGGCTAACCAAGACCTATGGACCTAGAAAGCTTGCTAGGGCACCCGTTTACTAACCAGGTCAAGTGGGTTGGTGTAAGATCAAGCATTTATTAGAAATGTGGGAACACGATGCATATATCTGAAAGTTATAATGATCAAACATGACACATACCATGATACCTGGACCAATTACCTCATGGAGCAAGAGTCTTCTTCGATGCAAGTCCAAGCCGATGGTGATGGATGCTGCTGCTACTGACAAAACAAAAGATGATGAATGAAGAAAAGATGGGCCCTCAGGGTCATGCTCAGGTCAATCCTGCTCATTACTCCATGTGTAGGACCTGTGGGCCTTGGACATGATCTCCTAGTTATCCCTAGAAATTGGGGATAGCAAGAACCTACCTCCAGGAATGATCCTAAGCTCGCAGTGGAAAGGTCAGGAACACATACTAGGGAGCTAAGGGGATGGTTTATTTCCAACTTTGAAATCTTGAAACTAAAATGGTGAAATAAAACTAATCTAGAAAATGAAAACTACACTAAGCTAGTCTAAGAATTGAAATCTAAACTAAGTTAATCCTAAGAAATTAAAATCTAAGCTATATTTTTGATGTTGTGATTGATTTTATGGTTTATTTTAACTTTTAACTTAATGAAAATTTGAGATCATAACCCAAAATGAGAAAATGCCAATGACACAAAGGACATTGTTCCCCAAAGGGGTGCTCCCAGGGGCCCTGGATAGTCCTAATCACCAAAATCAGACAAAAGTGTCTTCCCATCTATTCACAGACCACAAAACAACAAACAACAGAGAGACTAAAAGATGTCCAAAAACAACTGTGTCTTTGGACAATGTTAGAAAAAGCCCAAACTTATAATAAAAAATCTAAGTAAACGGCAAGCTAAACTAGCAATTTACAACATTAATATAAGCCAAATGATGAACTTTTTTAGTGGTTTTTGTTGGGAACACCAAAAAAATGAGCACTAAACTTGCTAGATATTGAAATGAATGTGCTTTAAAAGAAACTACCTTTTAGCCTTTAAATATCTAGATGAAAACTACTTGCTAAAAGATTGAAAAAGCCCAAACTTATAATAAAAAATCTAGAGTAAATGACAGAAATTAGCAATTTACAACATTAACAAAAGCCAAATGATGAACCTTTTTAGTGGTTTTGTTTGTTGTTCGGAACAGCCAACAAATGAGCACTAAACTTGCTAGATATTGAAATGAATGTGCTTTAAAAGAAACTACCTTTTAGCCTGTTATCGCTTAATTTGTGGGATGGGTTTAGTAGCTTGGAGGTAAGACTCAAACTGGGCGTGCTGGGAGCTTCCCACCCACTGTCTCTCTTCTCGATGGGGAGCTCTTTGTATTTAGTGTGGCTAATCCCAAAGGAGACGTCCCTAGTAATCTGGGGTTCTAAAGGTCTTAAGGTTTATAGGACCAAGATGGGGTTTCCTTTCATAGATTACTTGCCAAAGAGATAGTCAAAGAAGGTATTCCAATGAAAAGGCACTTTGTTTGCAGGACAAGACAAATAAAACTAAAGCGTGCAAGCAGTGGTTAGTACTTCAATTGCTAATGGCTATCTTCAATGTATATATATGAGCAATGATGATGTAATTATTGACACAATGATTTACCAAACAAGAATCAATGGCTTATAATATTACTTCTTCAATAAGTACAAAAGACACTTACATTCAATGTACAAAATCAATCCTTATGTTCTTACAATGATTAAAATATGCTCATAAATAAAATATTGTTGCTGCTACGTCACTATATTACAAAGGGTGACGTCAGCCTTATTTTAGGTTAGTTCTAGCTAGACAATAAAGAGTGGACGTTTTGCTAATTAAACCAATGAAATTACTCCAACACTTAAATGTCTATCAAAAGATGATGCCAAAGCCACAACGTTTTACACTAAACAAGAGATCAAAAAATGGGCTTGGCGTCATCAACTAGTTAAGAGTTAGTCTAGGCGCTAGGGTTAGTTAGGGTTTCAATTGGAAATTTTTGAAAGATTGTTTGAACAACATAGACTCAACGTTGAAATTTTAGACTAGTGCCTTGGGTAAATGGATTCAAGGAGAGGGCTAAAGGCTTGGAAGATTTAAACCTAAGGCCGGAGTTAGGCAATGGTTGCTGCAATGGCAGGGCCACCAGAGCAAAACCCTATGGGGGAGGCTCATTCCGGTGTAGCTAAAGCTAGACCTCATGCTCCTCCCTCTCCCTTCAAAGACTCTTATAACCGGCAAAACGGCTAGCTTTAAAACATAAATATAGGGCTGAAGTGTTGTTTGGGGCCAAGGCCTTTCAAACCCTAAGTCAAACCCTAGGTGTAAAATCAGTTGGGCCTAGGACGTCTTTCTTCAATCTATGTTCAAATCTAACTCAGAAAAAAAAATTAGTGTAGCAATAGCTAGGCTATATCCTTCTTAATCAAATGGCTAATCAAGCTTTTATCATGGGGACATAAAACAGGACCTACTTGTGTGCTCCCTATGGGTTCAATGATTAAGCATAAAAATAACAATGTAACTATACATGTAAAATTTTAAATACAACCATTCAATCAAGAAGTTTTGTATGAGAAAAACACTTACAAATCAATGATGAGCTTATCAAACCTAGTTGTAACACCTTCCAATGACAAAAACACCATATGCATGCCAAAGATAATCCTTCCAAGGTAGCGCCTCAACTCAAGAGCCAATAACAAGACAAAGACTAAAAAAGAAGTCTCTCACAAGGGGTGAGTGATGTGTTACTGTCAAAATGAGGCTCAAGTCCCTCAATATATATCATCCAAATGACCTTTAATTAACAAAATATGTCATTAAAACAGCCGACAAGGGCTGACTTAACAATATTCCATTATTTTCACATTAAATGCTAAAATGTCCAAGTAAGAGCTAAAGGGGCGTCAGGCCCCTCTGAGGAGACGTTGGCCCTTGCGGGCACATCATCATCCAGTAGGCTAGACGTTGGCCCCTCTGGGGGCTCCTGCAGCCTGCTACACATGCCAAATAGTCCCAGCACTTTGCCACATGCTCCAGAAAACGTACAACTAGCACTGGTGGCGTCCTATCCATCAAAAACCATCATCCCATCCCATGATTGTTGATCCCCTAGACCAATCTACGCCAAAGTGTCTGGTGAGGAAGCGTCTTTTGTCTTCTTCATGCAAGGGCTCATCATGACGTTGTCCTGCCTCTGCCATCCAGCAACCATCTGATGGGCTCCTTCCAGCCCATGGAGGTCCAGGCTAATCATCTCCCCATGTGTACCCAGGTCCCGAATTTTGTCCGTCGGGTATGGTCCGCACATCAAAAACTACACCCTCCATGGGCTCATCAGTCCTAGGGATCCCTTAGCAATGTAAATCATATTTCATCATTAAAGAGTTATCAAATATAGCCATGAAATCCCAACATATCATCAGAGCTCAAAGATATTACAAATCTACTATACAAACCTAAGGAAACCAAAAGAGCAACCATCTTGGGCTAAACCACCCTCCAAGATGGAAAGTTTCCTCAGAGATCATTCAACCATGTTTTATGTGGTGATATGGTTTTAGGGATGTCTAGTCCTTAAAGTAAGATAGGGCGGAGTGTTGTCTGTGGATTGCCTTTGTGGGGAGGCGGGGATTGTACCCAGAGTCATGGATGCATTTTTCCAAGCCCTTCATTGCCTCATTTTCTTTATTTCTTTTCTTTCTTTTTACTTCAAGGTCTGACTAGAGGACACTGCCTTGGCTTGTTGGCCAGGCGAGCAACGTTACCCACTGGTATCTTTGCAGAAATGATAAGGTTGGCTGGTAGTGAGACCCCCTCCTTTGGCCATGCAACTGGGTCCACTGCCCTGGCTTGGTGACCAGATAGTGGCTTATTGTCATACTGCCTAAATACCTATGAACATAATGGGCCGACTCATGATGAGACCTCCCATCCCTCTGGTTAGGTCTTGTTTTTATTATTACTGCTTAGGGTCCCTTTAGTTTCTTATAGAGGCTTTTTATTTCCTTCCGGGGATCCCCTGGGCAATCTCTGAGTTTTATTTCCTATGGCTTTTATCTTTTTACCAGTTAGCACACCCCTGCGCCTTTAGCCCCTTCTTCCCACAGAACAGATGTAACCCTCTAAGGTCATCCTAATGGCCGAACCAGGGGAATGGGATGGATGTGGGGTATAAGATCTTAAATATGATAAGATGGTGAGAGACGGACGATGGCTCTGCAAATCCCCTTGGTGGCTAACCAAAACCCATGAATATCAGCTTACTAAGTTACCCAATCAATCCCTCACTAACTTAATGGTCAAGTGGATTAGTGTAAGATCCAAAGCGGAGTCATCCCAGAAATAAAGAAAGAGGGAACTTAATGCATATATAGAAGGTTATAACAATCAAATATGAGACGTACCATGATACCTCAGGACCAATTACCTCCTTAGACCAGAGTCCTCTCCGATACAGGCCCAGGCCGGTGGTGATGGAAACTGTTAATGCTGACAGGACAAATCTGACGAAGAGAGATGGGCCCTCCAGGTGTACTCAGAATCAATCCCATCTCTCGGTACTCCATGTCTGGGACCATGTGGGCCTCGAGACATGATCTCCTAATTATCCCTAGATATCTGGGATAGTACAGCCTTTAAATATCTACATGAAAACTACTTGCTAAAAGATTGATTCTTATGATAGATCTAGCTTTACATAATGAAATTAAACTTGAATCTAGGTCTAACTTGTGCATGGAAAAGTGAAACTAAATCTAACTTTTTCAATTGAATCTAGATCTACTTATTGCATGCAAATGAAAGAAACCAAAGAAACTTTGAAAATTTATGAAAGAGAGAAAGAACAAGCTCGATGGCCTTGGAACCCTTGGGCAATGGGGTCACCTTGGTGAAAAGAGGAGGGACTTATGTCTTCAAGATCTTGGAAACATGGTAGATGCAAACAAGCTCATCCAATTCTCCAAGCTAATGAGATCCTGTATGTTCACAAAACTTGCAAGAGTTTATTAAAATTTTGGTGTTACCTACAAGAGAAACTCAATGGCATGTGGTTAAAATAAAGGCAATGCAATGCATTAGAGATTTAATATAGATAGATAGTAGGATTAGAAATGAAAACAAGCTTAATAATCCTATCCAAATGAATAATAATATCCATGCAAAGGCCAACCTTAACAATTCAAATAAACAAGTAATTGAAACAATATCACCTCATAGAAATTTTGCACGTGACAATCATCCACACATTAGCCAAGCCACCATTGAACTCCAAAGTCTTTAACATTTATTAGTAAAATATTACAACAATATTACATCAATCAAATCCAAACTCCCATTAACCAAAGGGGAGAGAGCTTGCTCTTATAGTACATTGGCTGAAGATTACAAAGCTAGGGCATATGACACATGGGGAGGGGGAGTGGCTTCAAGAGAAGGAAATGATGCCAAATCTCATCAAGAGGAAGGTAAATCGTTTTTTGGGAGAGAGGTGGATGTGTTAATGTTTATGCCATTATTATAGTTCTTTGCATTTCATTAGATAAGAGCATCATAAGAGCAGGATATGAAATACACATTTACAAGGTACACAACATTTATCCGGGGAAGCCCTCTGGGAAGAAACCTAGCAAAACTTCCTTAACATAAGCCAAGCATACAATGTTCAGAGATAACTCAAACCAATACAGAAGGAAGTCCTCCCCAAGGATCATCACTCTTTCTCCCCTCTCCAAGGTAATGGAAGCTTGCCTCATAAGAGAATGAGCAAATTGAGTTGTCAGTTTTAGGCAGGGCCTTGTACCTCTGTATTATACAAGACTGGCACGTGTGAAAGGTCACAACTGGCAGGGCCAGCCTCTCCCTCTGGGTGGGTATGCATTAGTCCCAGGTCTTCCTATTAGCCCCGGTGGAATGCTTCTTATTCTGCCCTTTGTAGTTGTCCATTGACCAATCTGCAAAAGTTTGGTCCTATACAATTACCATTTATGATTAATCCACAATGGGATTAATCCAATAACAATAAGAATGCTCTTCACAGTTACATTATTTCCAACACTCCCCTTAACAAGGAAGGTATTCTTCATCGACTGTCCCGGTGAGAGGTCTACATCATCCATTGGCATGTATGGAGGACAATATCGTCAATATCATCTTGAAACATTGGCTAGCATATTTACAAATCATCGAAGAAGTTTTCTTCATCGGCAACATCATCATTCTCGAAAGAATATTATCATCACCTGCATCAAATATGTATCGGTAAAATGATACCTCATCCGGTACTAGGCTGGCACATCACAGTACTACACTGGCTCAATGTCACAGCCGGTTAAGCTGGTAGCTCAGTGTCAGTCACATCTTGATTTACGTCTAACAACTAGTCGAAGCAAGGAACATCATCATCTCGCTCTACGTCCAACAACTAGGTGAGGCGAGGAATCCCTGGCGATCATGCTTCGTCTAACAACTAGGTCAAAAGCATGACTCACATCTTGCTTTAGGTCTAACTTGGTCAGAAGCAAGGAACATCAACATCGCTTTACGTCTAACAACTAGATTGAAGCAAGGAATCATCTTGCTGCGTCTAGCTAACTAGGTCAGAAGCAAAGGAATCCAGCGTCATGCTACGTCTAACAACTAGGTCAAGAAGCATGACTCTAAATGCTCTTGCTACGTCTAACAGCGGGTCGAAGAAAAGGATCACATAGCGTCATGCTTCGTCTAACAGTGAGGTCGAAGCATGACTCATCTTGCTTTAAATCTAACAGGTGGAGACGCAAGGATCACCTGACGTACAGCAAGGTCGAGAGGCAAGGATCACCTGGCGTCACAGCGAGGTCAAACATGACTCATCTTGCTTTTACGTCTAACAACTAGGTCTGAAAGGACCCTCCCTGAAAGGAATACATATACTCCCCTTTCAGGGGAGGTCCTTTCGGACTATACCAAACTTATCTCGAGAGTGTTCAAAACTATACGAGGTAGAGGCTTGGTCAACACATGACAACCTGTTCATCCGTGCTAATGTGCTGGAGCTTCAGGGCTCCTCTCTGTAGCATGTCGCGGATGAAGTTATGCTGGATCTCTATGTGCTTTGACCTGTCGTGGAACACGGGATTCTCTGTCATTTTAATGCAGCTTTGATTGTCACATAGAATCGTGGTTTCTCTCGTATCCAAATCAAATAGGCCTGTCAGCAACTTTCAAAACCATATGGCTTCACAAATGGCAAAACACGCAACAATGTACTCTACTTCCACTGTGCTGAGAGAAATACTGGTTGCTTCCTACTCTGCCATGGATCATAGCTGATCCCAAAGGCGGAAACAGCATCTGGAACTTAGCGCATATTCGATGCTTCCTGCTTAATCTGCATCAGTATATCCACTCAATGTGAAGTCAAAGTCTCCATCATAGTGAGACCATAATCTATTGTACCTTTAAAAGATTTACCTCATCACATGTTTGCAGCCACTTTCAGGTGAACACGTCTGGGCTCTATAGAAGAAACTGACTCAAGGGATGTTTAACGCAAAGCGGATGTCTGGTCTGAGTGTTCGTCGGTGCACTTGACCCGATCCAATAATGCGTATAAGAATTTGGCATCCTATCAAATCTGACAAAGTATGGACCAGCGGTGTCAACTTTGCTTCCATGGGAGTATTCATGGACTTGCATTCTAGCATGTCAGATCTCTTTGAATTTCGACCGTGTACTTTCCCTGATTAAGGAAGATTCTTCTGGACTCCTGCGCCATACCTCAAGACCTAAGAAGTAATGCATTAGGCAAGGTCACTCATTTCAAATTCTGTGGCAAGTCTCTGTTTACATTCAGATGAGCTTTTCTTCGCAGTTAAGAATAAGTCATCCACGTACAATATTAATATTACTGGTTCATTATCATAATTTTGAAGTAGAGATTTGGATCTACTTTACTCTTGGTAAAGCCCAAACTTGTCAAGAAACTGTCTATACAATACCAAGCTCTGGGCTTGCTTCAATTTGTATAGGGCTTTCTTCAATCGGCAGACATGGAGACTTCCCTGTCTTCAACCTCAAATCGTAGGGGTTGCTCTATATACACTCACTCTTCGATAACACCATTCAGGAGAAGTTGTCTTCACATCCATGGTGCAGCTTCCAATTTCATCTTAACATTAAGGCTATAATGGTTCTGATCGAGTCAACATCATCCTAGGTGAATGTCTCTTCATAGTCAATACCTTCCCCTTCTGGGAAGAAGCCACGAGCGACAAATCTCTCTTTATATTTCTCAATACTTCCATCAGCTGCATGTTTTATTTTGAAGAGCCATTTTGATGATACCACATCCTTACTTTTTGATTAAGAGACTATTTCCCATACATCATTCTTTATTATGGATTGGTATTCCTCTGTGTGGCATTTGCCCATTCTTCTTCTGGATGGCCTCTTCAAAGCATGTGGGTTCTCGATGGCATGGGTCATAACAGTTTCTGAATTTGACCCTTCCCGGCTTATAAACCATTTTCTTCACTTCCATTGTTGATTGCTTCATTTAAGGTTTCTCCTTAGCCCATAAGAACTTCTCCATCTATAGAGAGACAGCTCTATAGCCTTTCTTGTCTAAAGCTGATATGAGTAGAGTTCTTCTTTAGACTGGTACATGGAATTACGTCCTTCATTGTTATTGAGTTTTCTGAATCTAGCAGTTTGATTCTCTATTCCCTTGATGGGATATTGATAATCATCTCAAGAGTTACTTTACGAGAACTTCTTTTTCTGAAATACAAAATTATTTTCTTACCCGTCATATGCTTTGATACTTACAGCTATCAATGAGCTATGTGTCCTCTCCAGGTGATACAGATCTTGAGAGCTGAGATCAAGACTTTATGGTCATAATCATCTTCATGGGTGGTTCTTCATCTTAACCGACAATGTGGAGCATGTTGCCTTTTGTGCTTCCTCTTGTACTCTTCTCTTCCTGACTGGACAATTATTCAGCTTGTGTCCATCTTATCACAATGATAGCATTGTATAGATGAGAGATCTCGTCCCTTGCATTTGTCCTTTCTTCTGATAATTTCTTAGATGAGATTCTTGATTGTTGAATTTGTTTGATGGTTCGCGGTTCTCTTTGAGATTCCCTTTTGAAGTAGGGTTTCTTGCTTCCCTCCTTTTGTATGAGTAGCTGGGGCTTGATCATCGTCCCTAGCTACTCATACAAAAGTAGTGCTTCACGGTTGGCTATCCTTGTCTCTTCTTGGGTGCATTCTTCCCATAGGCTTTCTTGTAGTTTCTCCTTTTCGCCACATACTGACTGGATGAAAACAACCCAAGGTCTTGCGAGACCATTTAGGTGGTTATTACAAATTCATCGCCATTCGATGGTGTCTTCAATTGCTTTCAACTGTTCTTTTATTTCGAGGATTCGGATAAATATTCTTGAATCATTCCTCCTTTCATACCATCTTGGTATTCTTCAACTGGGTTCTTAGATTCATCTTTTCGATTGTTCTTTCTTTCATATAGTTTGATTAGAGCATCAAACATCTCATTCGAGGTTTCTTTTGACGATACATACAAGATCAGGTGATCTTTGATTGAATCTGCAATGATTTTCTGAGCCCTGATTGAGACCTTCTGATGCTACGCTTTCTCTACAGCATCTTGGAGTTCCTCACCTCTTCTTTGTGAAATCTTATTAGGTTGTTCTTTGCTGGATGGAATAGCCGATCTACTTCCATGCATGGAAGTTGTCTATGCATTTTAGTTTCTCAACAAACTTTGTGCTTGCAAACATCTTGTACTTGCAGCAACAAAAATAACCAAAATTGAAAATGCTCAAAATTTTGACTTTTACGGAGGTGTGTGCTTGGTAGGGTGAGTAGCATGGTGCCCTCCGGATTGCAGAAAATCCAAATTTTACCCGTCAAATCTGATCTGCGGAATTCTAGACTGGTACTTCTAGTACCAGTTTTCTTGTACTTCTGGTACTGGTTTTCTGGTACTTCTGGTACTTTTGTGAAACTAAGGGTTCACTGCGGAGAAGATCAGCCATTGAAAGATTATTGCTCTAGATTGCCAAATTGATCCTTGGGGGAGGCATGACTTTCCTAGGGGAGTTAGGGAGCTGAAAAGGATACTTTTTCAAAACCTTAATTTTGTAGGTGCTGCAGCATTGACGTTTTCTCTTGCAAATAGTGTTTCCTTCAGGTTGGCTCCTGATACCATGTTAATGTTTATGCCATTATTATAGTTCTTTGCATTTCATTAGATAAGGCATCAGCAAGAACAAGATCACTCAGAAATACACATTTACAAGAGACGCAACATTTATCTGAAGAACCCTCTGGGGAAGAAAACCCAGCAAAAGAAACTTTCCTTATCGCGTAAACATACAATGTTCAAGAAGCACTCAAACCAATACAGAAGAGTCCTCCCCAAAGAGATGCGCGCTCTTCTCCCTCTCTCCAACTGGTAATTACAGCTTGCCTCATAAGAGGGAATGAGCAAGTGAGTTGTGTCGTGTTTGAAGTGAGGTAGCTAGCTACTCTTATTTATAAGGCAGCTTGCGTGTGAAGGTCACAACTGGCAGGGTCGACCCTCTCACTCTGGAGTGGGTAAACCCACCTTTAATTAATTCTGGGTCTTCCATGTAGCAATAACTACTGGGGCCGACTTCTTTTTATGTCCTTTGTAATTGTCCGTTGACCAGTCATGAGAGTTTGGTCCTTGTAATAATAATGACATGTTTAATCCATAATGGGGATTAATCCGATAATAATAAGAATGTTCTTCACGCGGTTACATTACTTCAACAAGGTGAAGGAAGACTCGCCACATGTGGGGAGGTAGTAAGAAAGTGTGTGTCATCCCTCTTGTGATTGATGTCCCCTTCCACAAATCTGCCAAGTATGCAAGGAAGGGCGAGTTCAAGCTTTGGGATCTTCTCCCATGAGACACCTCACAAACTAACTCACCTTCTCCCTTAGTGAACTTGTCTAATTCCAAGACAATTCATCACCACTGGAGACATGAGGGAAACATGTTACCAACATGTTTCCTAAATCAAAGAAATGCTCATTTTCCTTTAATTTATCTTTTATTTAGTCACTTTTTGGGAAAATGGTTTAAGTGATAAAATAATCACAATTTACTCTCAAAATGGATTACTTAAGGTAAAGTGGGTATTCTTAGTGTGAAAATAAATACCCCCAATACATATAATTCCTCCTAGTACCACTCATCCACACATTAGCCAAGCCACCATTGAACTCCAAAGTCTTCTTTATTCCAATAGCATAAAAATATTACAACAATATTACATCAAGCAAATCCAAACTCCCATTAAACAAAGAGGAGGAGAGAGCTTGCTCTTATAGTACATGGGGTGAAGATTACAAAGCTAGGGCATATGACACATGGAGAGGGGGAGTGGCTTCAAGAGAAGGAAATGATGCCAAGTCTCATCAAGAGGAAGGTAAATCGTCTTTTGGGAGAGAGGTGGGTGAAGGAAGACTCGCCACATGTGGGGAGGTAGTAAGAAAGTGTGTGTCATCCCTCTTGTGATTGATGTCCCCTTCCACAAATCTGCCAAGTATGCAAGAAAGGGCGAGTTCAAGCTTTGGGATCTTCTCCCATGAGACACCTCACAAACTAACTCACCTTCTCCCTTAGTGAACTTGTCTAATTCCAAGACAATTCGTCACCACTGGAGACATGAGGGAAACATGTTACCAACATGTTTCATAAATCAAAAGAATGCTCATTTTCCTTTAATTTATCTTTTATTTAGTCACTTTTTTTAGGGAAAATAGTTTTAAGTGATAAAATAATCACTATTTACTCTCAAAAGGGATTACTTAGGTAAAGTGGGTATTCTTTGTGTGAAAATAAATACCCCCAATGCATATAATTCCTCCTAGTACCACTTTTTTTCTTATTTACAATTAAAAAATATCTCGTTTGCGGGAAATTTTGTATTAACTGAAAACATTACAAAATCCTAGGGGGGACTTAGCGCAATTTCCATATGATTCAAAATGACGACTAGCATGGTAATATAATTTATACACTAGACTTAAATAACCTTGCTAAGGCCTAACCATCAGTACACACTCCAACTTTGGAGGAAATGAGTGAAAAAGCTCAAAAATTATAACTTGCTTAAAAAATTTCAAGCAAGAAATAATTAATAAATAAATAAAACACTCT
>SNQJ01S0168237.1:0-20805 GCA_010110895.2 Picea sitchensis
AGTTAAGGAGATGGAAGCACATGGCATCCATTTGCTTCTCCATATCCACCACTCCATTACAAACAAAGGTTGCTTGTTTTTTACTTGTATGTCCCTATATTGCCACTAAAGGAGTTATTCTCTCAGTGTGTCCATTTATGTGTGTTGATGAAGTATGCCTTTCCACTCTTGACCAAGCGATATTTGTTTTCTAACCTGTAGAAGGTAGCATCATTATCCCACATGTATGAGTTACCAAAAATTGCTCTGCATACATCTAATGGTGCAACTTCACATTCTACTTCATCAACATAGATAGCATTAATGGCAAACTTGATTTTACATATCCGAGTGATTCTCATAACAATTTTCCCTTACAACCATGCTAGTGAACTTGGCTACACTAGATCATAAGTTTCTAGACCAAGCCCATCAACTAATGTTTGAGAAACCAAATTACATTGATAACCACTATCAATTAAATCATTTACCTTTTGATTCTTTACTTGAACTTTAATTCAGAATAGTGCATGTTTATCTCTACTCGCCTTTGGCTACTGCAATGTGGTGTGAACTATGGCTTCATCCAGATCATAGGTACTTTCTACTACTTCTTCTTTTGTCTCAGTAGATGCCTTTACTTTCCACTTGGACTTTATCCACTTTGGATGCAATTCCAGATGAATTTTCGAACACTTATCTTCCATGTGCCCATCCACATCACAATGTTTGCAATGTTTATTGGGATCCCTCCTTTTTTCAACTGTGGCTATAATCTTCTTATCTCTTCTCTTGTTGGTTTCGTCTTGGCCCAGATGTTGTTGCCTCTTCTTGGAGTCCAACTTGATATAGATATCCTTTTTTCTCACCTCATCTATGCTTTTTACACCAATAAGTTGCAATTGTCTTCGAATATGGTTGAAAAGTCCTCCAAGGTACTTCACCACCACTCTTGGCTCTTCCAAATAGATACTCAGCCTGATGGATTTCCTGTTGAACTCATAAGTTTATTCTTGCATCCCTTGTCCATGTTCTTGCCGAAGGTAGTGCCACTTCATGAGTCGCTCCTCTTCATAGCCTGTAGGATAAAATTGTGACTTCAACAATGCCCTGAAGTCCTCTCATTTGTAATCATGGGCTTCTTTCCTATCCTTAGTGAATATAGATAACTCTCCCACCATAGTGGTGCATGTCTAGACATATCCAAATGGGAAAAATAAATCTATTGTGCTTTTTGGATTTGATAAAGGCCAAAATAGACTTCCATTTGTTTCAACCAACTATTTGAAACTTCAACGTTAAATTGACCATCAAACATTGGTATATTAAGTTTCACTTCAAATTTCAAAACAACATTATAGGATGAAGAAAAATTGTCGTCAATACCTAATTTTCCAAGTATCTAACCCTTGAAACCTTTCAGGCCAGCCTTGTGTTCTCCATGCTTAGTCTCTGTTGAGTGTGCTTCCTTCTCCTTCATTACGACCAACTATGTTACCATCTATGTTAATGCAACAATGCTTTGCTCCAATTGATTAAATCTAAAATTTGACCCTTCCTTGTCATGTTCTTCATGAGGACTCCCTACCATTGGTGTCCCCCCACTTCTATGTAGGCCTATAAATAATGTTTGTCCACTATTTTAGTACCGGTTTCGAGTGTTTACCATGCATGTGTTCTCCAAGTCTTTGAAACTTGCTATGATACTAGATGATTCATAAATGGCGGGCCTCGAGTACAAAAATCCAACCAACACAACTCTTCAACTTATATCACAATCACAACCTTTAGATTATTTTGACAACACTCAACTCACAATCTAGTTGTATAGCTTAGTGACAACACAAAACATTTAGCTCGGTTTAGTTCAATAATTCCCTAAACTCACTTAGATAGTATCGAGCCCATTTTCTTTAGGATGAAGCAACCTTTGGACACTGATAGTGTTATTCTAAATTGAGTGCCTAGGTATGAATCCCTACATGCTCCCATTTCTTTCCAATATATTGAGTGAATTATGCTAAATGTGCCACTAAATTCCATGCATCACACTTACATGTGTCAACATGTAGTAAAAAGTAATCTAAATCAATGTAATTTTTTAGTAGTGCATTGGCCTGGAATCAACCTGTGGACCTAAGTAGTGGAGATTGCAAATGTAGTTAGTTATTTATACTATATTGCACAAGTAGAGATAATCATGTGAGAGCTTTGTATCTAATTCTCTTTATTATATTACATTAAAAGCCTCTTTATCAATTATCTAGCAGCCAAAAATGTATGACGTGCGTTTTCTTTTTTTTCTCTTTGCTCAACACACTAGTTAAAGTATATCAACCATTTGATTAGATTTCATAAATTTACATTGTTTATTGAGCATATGTAAGCACATTGGTTATGTACACCTCATATCAAAGGTCCAATACTTGTAACCATGTGTGCTTTGAGGTGTCCATGCTATACCTTATCCATAACACACTTAATGACTCTTTCATTTTTTCACTAAAATGGAATCAATTCATGAGACATATTGTTTTGGGGATTTTAAGGAAGCTAAGAGAGGTTACAATCTTTAATACAATAGGAACAACCTTGGATAATTTGATCTATAAATGATGGGCCTATGACATGTCTATTTCATCCACACAAATACCAATTGCATAATAAGAAAAATATTGTCTCCTCTTTTCACTTTTAGGTTGTAAAAAATTGCTTTTTAGGTAGGTTATACTAGCCAAGCATATAATCTTGAAATTAGATTTTCTACCAAAATGATCCATAATTTCCTTTGTATTTAACCCATATGTTAGAGTGTAAATATACATATGTTTATATTTTAAAAGTAAATCCAACACTTTTGTTGGACACATAAAGTGGATAAATGTGAGTTGCATATTATTCTTCGATATGATACATGTATAAATACAAGATGTTTGACGTTTGAATTTATATTCCAAGACATCTCTTGGACTCCCAATGATGGTTCACATCTTGTGACGTTTCATATTCCTTCTCCGAGTAACCATTAACGAATTGTGTTTCCAACATTCTCCCCCTTAATCCAAATGGGTGTATATGAGTCCAAGGTGAGAGATGAAATCTCGAAGTGTGTCGCTGAAATATCGAAGTGGGCATCTACAAAAGGTTGAATGTGCTCTCTGAATATGGTGGTTTTGGGATGACCACAAATTGAATGGATAGAAGTTCTACTAAATGGTGGCGGTGGTTTAAGGAAGACCACAAACCAATCTAGTGGTTTAAGGATGACCGCAAACTCTGGAACTCGGCTCTAGGCTCAATGGTTCCCAAAACATTTCCTTAGTTAGATAGAACTTGAAGCTTATGTCTTATGCTAATTGGAAGTGCTCTCAAATGTTGGTTTAAACATGACCATGAAGTATTATGTAGTAGAAGTTGAAAGTCTTCTATCAAGTGGTGATTTAAGGAAAACCCAAACCAATCACGCTTGTTTTTCATGCTCTCTTTTTGTTGCTCGATTGATAAGACTTCGAAACTCGAATCCTGACGTTCAATCGTTGATGTTGTTCCCCCCATGTCATAGACAAGGTGAGAAGATGAAAATCTTTTCACTGCAAAATGCGTCAATACTCGAGAGTGAATTCTATGGTATGACTGAGATATCTTCTTGGCTATTGATGACCATCACCAAGAAGTCATCCACCAATAGTGGTTCTTTATTATCACAGGTTTATTGTGGTTAGAACATATGTCTGAATGACGATTGTGCTTTCCACAATGCTCACAAGGATGAAGATCGAAGCATTGATCTTCCATGTGGCCAACTCGCTGACAATGTTGGAATTTTTGAACCTACTCTTGAACTGGAGAAAAAACTTCTTGAAGTAATCGAGCACTCTGGAACTGAATCAACTTGGTATAATCTGGAATATGAAAGGTCACTTCCTTTTCATATCTGATACCAGTTTTGTGCTTATTGTTCTTGATTTCTTCCCAAGGTTTGAAGGTTGTCTTGGAAAGAGAGGGATGAACTTCATCTGTGCTTGAATATGAAGATTTCTCAATGAGTTTCTCATGCATTGGTTGAAAATCGGAATAGGCACCATCATCTTCATCATATTCAAAAAGAGGGTTATGAACAAGGACTAGTTCAGAATGTTGTTGAAGATTCTTTCTCTCAAGTGCATTGTGAAGAAGTCGAGTTAGAGTTTGCAGTAGTGCTACTTTGCATTGCGAAACTTGCAAGAAAGTTACAATATAATATGTTACTGGACAAATCGATAAGTGTTGACACAAACTAATATCCCTAACTTCAACAAGAAATTAGAACAAAACATGACAGAATACAAACTTTTCCTTAAGTTTCCATTGTAATGTATATTATCTTAATGAGGGATAAATGACACACCGTTTAAATGTTGTTTGATCCTCGCTAGTGTTGTCCTTGCTCCATCTCAAGGTTTGTGGGATGTTGAACCTGTTGAGAAACATAAACCAACAAAGAGAGAGAAATGATATATATATTCTAATGGAACCTATGCATAAGATCAAGGAGTTATGCAATAAAAATGGAGACACTTTTATAGGAAAGAAATGTATCACTGTATTATATTGATGAAAGTGGAGAATACAACCTGTGCCTTGATGTTGTAAGGTCCCTTTTGATGGCCCTTTTCCTCAACACACACACTTTTGCTCCAATGATTTTGATAAAGAGTACACACAACCTAACTTGGAAAGCTAAAGGAAAGCTATCACAAGCACAATATTCAACATAATTCTTCATACATAAGCCAACCTAACTCTTCTCATGAGAGATCCCTCGTTATATAGAGTGAAAATGGATGGATGAAGGGGTTAGGATGATCCCACTAAATCAGAGAAGAGGGTGAGATACAAACCAATCAGAGGCCACCTCATCCTTTCGAATATTCCATTCTAGAACCTTTGAGAAATTCCTATTTTTCCTTTGTTTAAACATCGTCGCACCCTTAATACTGAGCAACCTACGACGATGTCGCAGGCCACTGTGGCGCAAACTGTGACGAATTGGAATTTTCACACCCTTAACACCGAGAAAGGTGAGACGATCCTTCTTTACAAGGTTTTGCAATAAGGAAAAGATGATTCCATCTCTCAGGGAAAGTTTTATTTCTTCAATATCCTTCAGGGAATAGGGAAAATGATATTTATTCTAATAGGCAATACATATATCATCAATGGTAATGAGGGTGACAAAAATAATGTGTAACAGAATTCCCCCCAAAGTATGAAGTTGGAAAAGCATGACAGCTGAAATACTTTGTAGAGTGTGTGTCGAGAACAAAGAGCACATCAATCGGTAACATGTCAACAAACAAGCATCAGCATAATAATATACCATTACTTAGGTAGGAATTCCCATACTCAGAATACAAGTGAGCCTAAGCATAAGTGTCAAGTGAATCATCTCCACCAATCATACACTGTGGATCCACATCATTATGATTCAACATAGCCACGAGAAATACACTATGGATCTATGCTATAAAGACTCAAATTTGAACATAGCCACGAGACTACACAATGGATCTATGTGTCAGTTATAGACTCATGAATACTCCATCGCAATCTGGATCCATGTGACAGTATCCAGGGTATTCATTTCCATCGTCTCGAAGTACAAATTTATCCATGTGATTACAGATGTTGAAGTCGAACATGGTAGAAACCACTTGATTACCGGTCATTACTGAATATCGTTAACAAGTGCGAGGGAAATCACCATTAATGTCAATGACCCCCAAGGTACTCTAGTACAATCCAACGAATGTGAATTAATGATCTGAAGTCGAACACTTGATGGAATCTTCTGATCAAGGGCCAATGATGTAAACCCACTGTCAAAAATGAGGAAACCTGCCATTGAGACATGCATGCTCCAAGGTACTAAATAGTTTCTTAGACAAATTCCTGGATAATGAGTTGAAGTCGACAAGAAAAGAATCATCACAGGAGGGCCTTAATGTATCCCCCATCAATGGCACGAAACATGTAACAGATTTGAAGTAGATCAGAGCATAAAGTGATTCAGAATTGACGCATGGAAGGCCGACATGGTAAGAGTTTGAAGACTGCAAATCATCGACTCGGTAAAAGGCTCGTTTCGGTTGAACTTATCTTGAACATACAAACTACACGAAAATTGTCTTGTAAGCATTGAATCAAGGAGGACCAATATATAGACTTGTGGATGATCAAATGAGAGACAAATGGATTTCCCAACCCAGATACAACAATGAAAAGGGGTGTCATGTTCAAGAGTGACTTACTGCCACTAACACAGATACATATATATATATTTATTTCCCAATTTTTCCCCACCATTTCTAGCGAGTACCTCTTTATTTTTACACAAGCTTGAGGAGGATAACATATGCTTGAACTGTAAACTCATCCTTGAGATGAGTCCCTCAGAGTAATTTTAGCGAACCCTAGGAAGGAGTGGTTCGATCCCATATGGGCCTTTCGATGTTTGTTTTACGAGTCCAAGGAAATAAAACTCATGGGTTTTTCATATTTAGAGAGTCTGAAAAACACTTAAAGAAAACTCCAAAATGTATTTTTTCATAAAGTAGTCTGGTGAGACTGGAAAAGAGATAATCTAACGCTCAACAAACATTTTTTTCAAATACTTTAACGAGCGTGAAAAGAACAAGATCGCTTGACAATATTTTCATGTTTAGGGAGTTTGAAAAGAGCTTAAAGAGGACTTCAGAGGGTTCCTTTTTTGTATAACCTTCACGAGCCCGAAAAAATGATGAAAGTTTACTCAGTTACATTCTCATAGATTTACAAGCCTGAGAAAGAACAAAGACTATGCTCGACATTTTTTACTGAAAAAACTTAAAAGTATATTTACATCAAACGATTTGTGAAAAACACGTAAAAAAAGATAAAAGGTTTGATCCATGCCAAAATATCCAGTTGTCCGACCTGTATTCTGTAACATTTACACTTTGAAAAGTTTATTAGGGTTAACATAGGTGAAAAATAACTTGATATAGGGCAAAAAATTGTAAAATAGGTTTAAATAGGTCAAAACTAAATCATTTTTTACCATTCCATTTGTAATTCACCAAAAATAGTGTTAAAACCCTCGTTTTTACTTGATTTTCAAGCGACGATTGTGGCGCGATCCATGGACGATTCTTCGAGCCGTCTCCGTGAGGTTGGTGCTCTCCCTTTCCTCACTCTTTGATAGAAAATTTATTCAATTTTTATGGTGATTTATGGGTTGTCTGGGAAAATTCTCAAAGGGGAATTGCACCCTCCAATCGTCACAGGCTCTCTATATTGGGAACTGCAACGATCTGGGATCGACGCAGGGGTTAAAGGGATGAAGTGCGATGATGTCGCACTATACTAAACCTTCAGCCCATGTCGATCACAGCTCAAAAAACAAAAAATGAACAATGAACCAAGGAATCCAACCAATTTAGATTTTTAATGAACCAACTCATGTTTAAATGTTCTTTGGCATTTTTTCCATGGTTCACAATGCTAGAATGGCAGGAAAGAGAGCACGAAGAGGAAGAATTTATTGTGGGGAATGACCCCAACACAGTTATGGCACTCTGGGAGTGTGACTTTCTTAAATTCTTCAAAGTGTCGGGCATGAGGGGCCAATTAGTTCTATTAGAGCACTTAGTCCGAATGTGGGACATGAATGAACAAGTTTTCCATGTTGGAGTACATACACTCACTTTGGAGATTCAAGACATATATTTCTTGACCATTTTTTCTTTTCATGGGTCTCGAGTGTCATTTTCAGGACACGGGGGAGGAGGTGAGCCAATGGACCACTATGTCGTGCAATACTTCTCGGCTGGTACGAAGAAATATAGTGGGAAGATTCTCATAAAGAACATCCTCGACTTATCTTTGAGGACAACACTCTTCACCATTACCCATGCAGAAGGGAGTGAAGCTCCACACTTGGCCTTGCAGAATCAATTTCAATATGCCATTGAGTGCATGGAACCTCGAGTATTCAACTGGTGTGAGGGCCTCCTCAAGAATATGAAAAAAAAATTGACAAAGTGCAGGATTGGTCAATTAAAACAATTTGGGTATGGATCAATTTTGGTGTCCTTTTTCCTTGAAAGGGTCCCACTTTTGTGTCTTCAAAATGTGTATTGGGGTGTGCCTACTCCATGGGATCCTCGCATGAGGAGGTGGGTCGAGGAGGTGGGTCGAATTGATGGCATGCCATGGTGGCATCCCAACTGTTACATATGGGCCTACCTTCTTCCAGTGGCTGAGAGATCAGCTCATCATGATCGAGGATTACGCTTATGTTGGGGATGATTTCCATGGTGATCTAGATTTGGCACTACCTGAGGGTACACATTGGGGAGATATAGGTAAAAATAATTTTTCATTATATATTGTTTTTATCATTTTTATTATAAAAAATTTATGTTATGTATCAGGGACTAATCAAATGCTCACAAATGCATATGTGGGCACCTTTCAAACCTCTAGGTTCATCCCCAATCCATATACATGGAGAGGCAGGTGCAGTGGCAGGTTGAGACCGGGTAGCGGCTGAGGATATCGAGGATATCGAGCATAACCTCGAGGGATTGACTATGGACATCCCTGACATTACTAGAGATGAGTTGCCTCGACGTTACCAATGTCATAATATTGGTGTTTCAACATCTATTGGTCAACTGCTCTGTCATGTAGTACAGGTAGTAGTTTGTTATCACAAGAAGCATCCATGATGCATATATGTATCTAAAGCCATGTGCTTCGATATTTTGGTCTCAGGACACACTTTTTGTAACTTTTTGCGTTATAATACAAAAACTTCAGCCAACTTACTTGTCTTTATATGTTTGTATTTGAATTTATAAATTGCGCAAATGTCTATCTAAAACATAATTGGCTAAAGCATCTGTTAATGTATTTAGATATCTAGGAATGTGTTGATATTCAATGTAATCAAAACTCCTTTCCAAAAGGCGAATTCTCAAGTATACCCGTAATAGTGTAGGACTTCTGATGGAATAGATGTTGCTTGATTGTAGAACCACAAGTTGAGAATCGAGTCGAACAATCAAATGACGGATGCTAAGTGAAATGGCGTCATTCAATAACTCAATGACCGCACTATATTCCACAATTTTATTAGTTGCACGACCCAAGGAAATACCACGTAGACTTATCAACTCGTTCGTAGGTGCATAGATTTCCCATGCAACAGACGCGAGATTTTGAGTACTGCGACTATCACCATCAACAAAGAAAATATAGGGTAGCGAGAACACTGACATCTAGAAACCAAGAACAAGGCAAGGTAAGCAGTTTGAAGGCAGAAAAAGAAACGACAATAAGCACACTAGAATATGGTACATTAAAGTACAAAGCACTCATGCAAAAAAAATTAAGCATAGTACTTCTTTAGGTAAAGCCCATTTATGGGTTCACCCAAAGGAATTCCATCGTAATCAACCAACTCGTAAGCCCCTTTCTCTGATACTTGTTTAACGATATATGGACCATGCCACATGGGTTCGAATTTACCTTCCCCCAACAAGTCACGATCTTGGTCATAAAGGAGAACCAAGTCACCTTCATAAAAAACATGAGGTTTAACATGTTTTTTGTATTGAGCCTTAACGCGTTTCTTCTGGGTTTCTATTACTAACGCAACATCACAACGAGTCTCATCTAATTGCATTAAATACAACAAACGTTCTTCCTCGGTGGTGGTGTTGGGGAGAAGTTCGATGGCTAGATTTAGAGATGGAATTTCACATTCAATCGACAAGACAAATTCAATACCATAAACTAATTGGAGAGGTGTGAAACCTATAGTAGATTTAACTAACGTCCAATAGGCCCATAATGCCGAAAAAAGTATTGTATGCCAACTTGACTTATGAATCCCTACCATCGATCGAAGCATAGTGGTTAAGACTTTGTTGATTGCTTCAACTTGGCCATTGGCCTGTGGATAATAAGGGGTTGAGTTTTCATGCCATAAACCCAACTTATCGGTTAGCTCAGACATCATAAAATTGTGAAAATGGGTGCCATGGTTGGTGATGATGGCTTGAGGGACACCAAACCTAATGATGATATGATTGAATATGAAAAGTGTTTTTGTTTTCCCGGTGTTATCAAATGTAGGCATCGCCTCGACCCACTTAGTGAAATAATCCACATCTAAAATGATGTATCCATGCCCCCCGGACGAGTGAGGGTTACATGTCATGAATTCAATGCCCCATTTAGAAAATGGACCAATGGAAACCACAGGATAGAGAGGAGCAGGATGAGATCAAATCTTATTATTATAGGTTTGACAAGCATGGAATTTCCAAATTGCGAGAATGCAATCCTTGAAAAGTGATGGCTAGAAGTAACCAACTCGTAGGATCTTTTGGGCAGTGGTATACCCAGACACATGACCACCACATGCTCCAGAATGACAGTCATTTGTATTATGAGTATGAGAATTCCTACCTCACTGGTGATATATTGCTATACTGTATTTCCTTGTTTGTTGGCAGGTTTCTGACCGATGTGTTCCTTGTTCTCAACACACACTCGACAAAGTATTTGAGCTATCACTCTATTCTAACTTCATACTTTGGTGGGATTATAGATAAAATACCCCAGTATGGTCTCTAATTTTGTTATCGGACAAATCGGTAAGTGTGGACACAAACTGATCTCCCTAGTTTCACCCCAAAACTAGAACAAAACAAGAAAGTATACTAAACTTTCCTTAGATTTCAGTTACTAAATAAGAAGAGGATCCAAAACATACCTTTTAAACATTGAAGACTTGACCTCACCAATGTGATCCCAACTTCATTGTAAGGATTATGGAGAAGTATCTGCAAAGAAACACAACCCAACGAAGACAAGAATAACATAGTCTATTCAATATCAAACTATGTATGAGATCAAGGAATCATACAATATGGACAAATAACATTCATATATGAAAGAAAAAGTATATATGTATTAAAGAATGTGGAAGAAAGACACAACCAGATGCCTTGATGTCATCAGATTCCTTCCAATAGTTCCTTGCTTCCCACACACTTTTGCTCCATGGATTATGAGACTGTAGATTTGAAAGTCACTCACAATCTATCTTGACAAAGAAAATCTCATATCCAACATAGGCCCAAACACTCCAAACTCCTAGCTAGACTAATATATCATTAGCTATTCTCAAAAGTTCTTTACAAAGCTCACCAAGCTCCAAAACAACTAACTTTCCCCACAAGAACTCCTCTCCTTTTATAAGTTGAAAAGGATAGGGTGAGGAGGTTAGTATGATCCCACTAGAACAGGGATGTGACTCAGATCCAAACCGATCAGAGGCCACCTCACCCTTGAAGTTTCTATTCTAGAAGCATAAAGAAGATTCTATTTTTCTTCATACGAGCAATCGTCGCACCCTTAACACTTAGCAAACTGCGACGATGTCACAAGCCACTGTGGTGAAACATGTGTCGATCATATATCCTTGCACCCTTAACATTGAGCAAGGTGTGACGATCCTTCTTTACAAGGTTTTTTACAAAGGAAAAGATAATTTCATGATCAGGGGATCAAATTTTGCTCAATTTTCAAAGTTCTCGAAATGCGACGAAAACAGTGTCATTGCGTCTGTCTCGTCTTCCTGATTCCGGTGGTATATTTACTTTCTCAAACGGAGTCTGTATGGAGAAGATATCGCGATCTGTTCGCCAAGGCAAACATGCAAAAAATTTAGATGCTGACTGTACCTGTTCGTATAGTCCGTACGGTGACGTGGTAGGGCCGTACCATCTGTACGATGACATGTCAGGTGGATGATGTGGCACACTTTCATTGGTTGATGGTTGTCGAATCGGTGGATGACATGTGTCATTGGTGGCCAATGATGTGAGGACACGTGGCCCAACCCATTGGCGCCATGTGTCGCTTGTTGACTAGCTATTTGGTTATATAAAAATTTGTTGAGGACCATGGGGTTCGACCCCCGGACCTCCCCCTTTATGTAAAGACTTCATAACTCTCCGCTAACCAACGTTTCGCCCTTTGTTCCTTGATTATTATGCCAACACATATATATTTAAAGTCGATTGTTGTTTGGATGGAAAGGGGGGTCGGGTCGGGGCTTAGCCCCGACCCGCGGTCGTTTGATTCACATATGACCCAATACATATATTGTAGCCTGACCGATTGGCGTGCGAATTGTATTGTATTTTATATATAATATATATACCATTGTGTGCGGGGGTTTGAACCATAGCCCGACCATTATGTATATACGCGCGGTTGTTTGGTGCGTGGGGTTTGGATAGCCCACGATTTTTTACATTTTGCATATGCCCAGGACCAGAGCGGGAGTTACACGGTTATAACGGATCTAACCACCATTTTGCCAAGCTGACGGTCATATGCGCCATATGCCCAGGTGCCGAGGCGGTTAGGGGCTGGCGCGCCCTTAACCGTTGGCGCAGTTGCGCCCGGTGCTGGGTTTTTGTTCTTAAAAGAGCGTGTGAGCCAGGTTCATTGGAGAGGGGTGCGAATTGTAGAACCAGAGACAGCAAGCTTGAAGAGGGAGACTTCCAGGAGGCCTAACTTCTTCATTTTTCGACCGATTGAGGTGCCGAAAGAGCCCAGACAGGGGTTTTGGGACGCTGGGAAGCCATTGGAGCAGTGGGTTTGTCAGTTTGAGCATTGTAAGACATGTTTTTGAGCACTTTTTGAGCAATTAATAATAATGATCCATTGGAAGTTGGACCAGGAGATGTAGCCCAAAAGAGGGGTGAACTCCTTTATCAATTGTTGTGCATATGTGTTTATGTTCAATGTTTATGCTGATGTATATGTGTAATTTACATAAGTAATCCTTAATTTATGTGTTGCAAACTGATCCTTTTTCTTTAAACACATAACATTTCACTTGCAATAAGTTTTCAAGTTTTTCAAGTCTTCTTCAATTTTAGATCATTTCATCTCTCTGGTAAATTTCATATTTCTTCTTCTTCAAGGATTAAGGAAATTGATCCTTCTAAAGACAAAGGATAGGTATACATCATTAATGGTCATAGGGGCGACGAAAATAATGTGTAACATACTACAAAGTTTATTTGTCAGTGGTGACTATATTGTCGAGAGAGGAGAGGATTAGAGTGTTCAATGACTAAGAGTTCCTCAAATTGAGCCATTTTAAAGACATAATTATACCTCCCATGGTTTCTTGCAACTCCACCCTTTAACAATCAAACTCTATAATGCAACCAACAAATAGAGGCTGCCAACTTCTACTGAAAATGCAACTGTTTACAAAAAAATAAAAAATAAAAATCTTGATTTCAACAGTGTAAAAGTAAACTTACAAATAAACTATTTGCAAGTATACCTTGATTCTGGTGAATGTATTGAATCCTAGGTACCTCACAAAAACACAATTGTGCAATGACGCTATCAAAGAGATATCATCAGATGTTCTTGTATAGGATCAAGTGAACTCAATTCTCACAATGATTGTCCAAGGTAGCAATGAGGGCATCCACACAACAAAGACACCTTGTTGTAGGTTGCTCTGGTCACTGATATGATGCCCACTATGCACAAGCCACAAAATGACTCTAGAGGAGAGGTTGAAAATAAAAGAGCAGTTTGGAGGGATTCCAAGTCCTTTTAGGAATTATGGGATTGCATGGATAGAATACGCCTTCTTTCTTGAACCTCCAACACAAAACCCAAAAATTGGAGCCATTTATGTTGCCCATATTATAACCAACTACTTTGGAACATCGATCGTACATCATTGTGTCCACATGATGCTTGCTTCCGCTGAGATGTGCGTTTTCTTCAACTACATGTTACAGATTTCAGCTACCCATTTGGATAAGAGTTACACAAGGGGGAGATGGACAAGTACTTCTTTGAATATTTTCATTTAACTCAAGTTTGCACTGAGGTGGTATCAAGTATGGATACTATGTGAGCCAGGCCTTCCAAAAACGACTTCTTTCAAATGAAGAAGATTACTCAAGAGACAACGAGATTCATCATAGCCATTGGGTCTTGGTGTGGCTTCGCACCATCATTGTGCTCCTCGATTACCTCGATTTTATTAGCGGATGGACCATAAATTGTTGGATTGACTATTCGCAGAAGATTTGGATGACCATAAATTGTCGGCTTGACACGCCTCGCAATTAAATCTACGACTGTTCACGAAAGAGCATCACATGTCACTTACAAGAATTGAACCTGGGTGGGGAGGATAACAACCATGCCTCCCAACCACCCAAGCTACATCCAATGGACATCACTTATCCCAACATTAGACAAGAGGTGAAGCCCCTATTTTGGCCTTTATTACCACACAATCATGAGGCATCCAATAAGCATGCATTCAATCATTTGAATGAGAATGGTTGGAAGTTTAAACGATGGCTGTGGAAGTCGATTGGGCATTCACTGCATCTACTAGTGATTTGGTCAAAGGGAGATGAATCATAGGTAAAAGGTATACTTGGCTAGGACTTTGTCAATACCCATTCTTCCTTTCATCCACAATAATCATCTCAACAAGGAATAAAACATGTGGCATCAAGGACATATAGCAATGTTGTGGTCTTAGTGTCTTGTTTGAACAGAGTACCCAACACAAATAGATCATTTTACAAATGATTGCTTCAACAATTGCTCACCTCCAATCAAAGGATATTAGACTCTAAGTGAGCCATCCAGAATTTAATTGAAGAGGAATTGATGCCACATTGTTGTCACATGGGCATTTCAAAGCAATTACATATCCAAACGGTCAAGTGAACATAAGTAAATATTGTATGTAAGAGTCAGTGTTCCCATTAGGGAGAAAAAAATTCATAATATGCTATTGCATGTGGTGTATACATATAATTCACACCAGAACTAGATATACATAAAGAGCCACAAAATTGAAGCAATTACACAATGATAAAACTCATAATTGACACACATATTTTACCCTAGAAAACCAACATTTTCTAAGGATTTTATTCGTCTCAAGAGATAAATACATAGGGTTGAGCTATACATAGATTTTGTGTATTGTTACTCACAGAAAATACAAAATTGCAAATGGTCATGGCTCATAGACACCTTCACTCATTGTGGGCAGACTCCTTAATGCCTTCATCCACTGATCTTCAAGAAGGTTGCACTCTTTGAGCTCTCATTCCTGCTATTGCCCTCCCAAGTTTTCTTTACATCTCTCATGTTGATGTCTTTCTTTACCACAACCTTAATTTTTAATGGGGTACTTTGGAAGGCCAACCATCACAATGGTTTGTTTTAACTTCTAAGTAAATTTGGACATTTTTCAACTTTTCCAAAAAAACAATTACATGCTTATTTACAAATTCAAAAGAGAAAAAACAACTAAGTACTTATTAGAAAGTTTTCAAAATATTTTGACAAAAATCCAATTCAGATGACAAATATAAATAAACTCCTACTGATTCCTACTGATTGATTGAACAAAAACCTAATTGAATAAAGTTATATACTTTAAAAAGAATATTACTTTTGAATAAAGTTTTAGACTTGGTTCCATAATATGTACATATAGAGCCTAACTTTTCAACATCATAAGTTCAATCCTTATCTTTTGATGTCCCATGTCTACATGGCTACCTCAAAACACTAAAACAACATGTGGTAATGGAACCGAAATTTAAACCTCTCCACAATATCCCATTAAACTTAAAAATTTAAGCCCAATGTAAAAACGATAAGGTAAGATGTTTGGAACCATTTAATAACAAATCTACTTTTGATTATCAAATCCAAAGATAGAAAAGATAAAGAGAATTATTGCTTTCATCTATACATAATTTTAATCAAATAAATTTAAAATTGGAAAAATCCTAAAGGATATTATTCCACATGGAAGATAAGCTCTTATCAAATTTATGAGGAGATAACGGAAATTTGATGAACTTGTAAGGTGTAGTGAAATATTAATATTAATGCTGGAAAAAACGATCAATGTAGATATATAACGTAACGTATGCAAGTCTCGACACACTTAAACAAGTTCAAGTTCTCTGCAAGCGACGACCGAGAGCCCATCCATCTTCACTTCATGGATTCCGTGTAATTTCAACCATGGCATGGAAGTCGTCATCATTATCGTTAGCTACCATTTTCTGTAATGGCCCATCAGAGAACGATGAGGCTGAGGCTGCTTCATAACAATACTGCTGAAATATTCACTAAAACCATTTTACCAACAACTATCAAACAACCTACTCATTGCATAAAAATGGATTCAAATCCTAAAATCGAGAGTGGCATGGAAGTACATATTATTGGCACGCTATGCCGAGAAGGTCGTTTGAAGGAGGGAATGATGATTTTACATGACATGGACGACCGCTGTATTCCTGTCGGCTCTAGCACTTATGCTTCTCTCTTGCACGCCTGCAACAAAACGAAAGCCTTTGCAGAAGGTAAGAGACTTCACGCCCGCATTCTCCTAATTGGTTTTGAACTAAATGGCTTTGTTGATATTCAGCTTCTGAGCATGTATGCGAACTGCGGTAGTTTTATCGATACACGCAAATTGTTTGACAAAATGCATAAACCGAATGTTTTGTCATGGAATATTATGATAAGATGTTGTGTTATGTATGGGTACTGCAATGATGCCCTCACACTCTATTACCAGATGCAAAGGGCAGGGGTTGAGCCAGACAGGTTTACTTTTCCCTTTATTCTCAAGGCGTGTGCCGGCCTGGTAGTTATCGAGCAGGGCAGGCGCATCCATGACTATATATTGAGATATGGATTCGAGTCGGATGCTTTTGTGGGGAGCGCTCTCATAGACATGTATGCAAAATGTGGAGAAGTAGAGCTTGCACGCCAAGTGTTTGACAGAATGTCTCAAAGAGATGTGGTTTCATGGACTTCTATGATTGGAGGGTATGCACAGAAAGGTCATGCTGATGAAGCCTTGGAACTCTTTCAACAAATGCAGCAAACAGGCATGAAACCTAATTTGGTTACCATTGTGAGTATTCTTCCAGCTTGTGCCCAGTTATTGGCTCTTCAAAAAGGCAAGGAAATCCATGATTATGCACTCAAAAGTGGGTTTCATTTAAATGTTTTTGTGGCCAGCTCTCTCGTTGATACGTATGCCAAATGTGGCAGTATAGACTTAGCACGTCGTGTGTTTGACAAAATGTCACAAAGAAATGTAGTCTCATGGAATTCAATAATTGCAGGTTACTCTCTGAATGGAAATTGCAATGATGCTATGAAACTCTTCCATCAAATGCAAGAGGCAGGGATCAAGGCAAATTTGGTCACGTGGAATACGATGATTGCGGGGTATGTACAGAATGGATACGCTAATGCGGCTCTAAAACTCGTTTGTGAAATGCAACTGGCTGGAGTGAAACCAGATTCAACCACCATGGCAAGTGTTCTCCCAGCATGCTCCCTTTGGGCAGCTCTACAACAGGGCAAGGAGATCCATGATCAAATAATCAGAAGGGGTTTTGAGTCAAGTGTATTTGTGGGAAGTGCCCTCCTAGATATGTACTGCAAATGTGGGAGGATTGGCATTGCACGGAGAGTGTTTGACACGATGTCTGAAAGGGATGCAGTGTCATGGAATGCCATGATGGTGGGGTACGGAATGCATGGTCATGGCAAGGAAGCCCTTGCACTTTTTGAACAAATGCAACAGACAGGCATGAAACCAGACCAAATCACCTTTATTGCTGTTCTCTGCGCATGCAGCCATGCAGGGCTAGTTGATAAAGGTCAGCAATACTTTGACCTGATGATTCATGATTTTGAGATTGTACCCAGGATGGAGCATTATGCTTGCATGGTTGACCTTTTTGGCCGTGCTGGCTGTTTGGAAAAGGCACATGAATTTATCAAGAATATGCCAATAGAACCGGGTGTTGAGGTTTGGGGGGCTTTGCTTGGTGCATGCAGAGTTCATAACAATATTGCTTTAGGAGAGTGTGTGGCCAAATACCTTTTGGAGTTGGAGCCTGAAGATACTGGTTATTATGTTCTTCTTTCAAACATATATGCTGAGGCTGGCAGGTGGGATGATGTGGCAAATGTGAGAATGAAAATGAAGTGCAGGGGATTGAAGAAAAGTCCAGGATGCAGCTGGATTGAAGTTAATAACAAACTCCATACATTTCTCGTAGGGGACTCGTCACATCCTCAAAAAGAGGAAATTAATGCCTTGCTGGAGAGCTTCAATAACCGGATGAAGGATACAGGTTATATTCCTAAAATTGACTTTGTTCTCTATGATGTGGAGGAGGAGGATAAGGAATATATCCTTTGTGGCCACAGTGAGAAGCTTGCCCTTGCTTTTGGGCTTATTAATACATTCACTAATATGCCCATCCAGATAACTAAAAATCTTCGCGTGTGTGGTGACTGCCATAATGTCATAAAGTTCATCTCCAAAGCTGTTTGCCGAGAAATTATTGTGAGAGATGCAAACCGTTTCCATCATTTCAGAGATGGACTGTGTTCTTGTGGAGATTACTGGTGATGAAATCAAATGTAGCAATAAAAATTAGCAAGCCATATGCATGTAAATTGCCTCGGGCTGAAAGCTAGGGCGATCACTCTCTTTACTGTTGAATTCCAGTTTTTGAGTTCTAGGGCGTTATAGTTGGGCAATAATTTGATCATGCAATCGTTTAATTAGGATCATTATGTGACAGTACCATTAGCAAGGCCATAAAGAATAGTTATATAGATATGCCATTGCATCAAAATTCATCTAAATCCTCACTATATACATTTCCCTAAGATCTAGCATTCGTTGGTTAAACCTTTGGTTACTTTAGGGATGAGATGATAATAATACAATTATTGAATTAGTTGACAAAATGATTTTAACCATGATCCATTTGGGGACTAGTTGAGGAATGGATGATCTGTCTAAACTTCCGACCATGTCTAAACCAACAACCACCAGTCTAAGCTAACTGAGCTATTGACACAAAGAAAGTGACAGGTACTGGAAAATTCTCTCATCTTTGTGTGGAGAAGCGCTTTTTACAACTCAGTATGAAGGAGATGTGTAATTCCATGCTCAACATGAGGTGACACATGACATTTAAAAAAGTAATAAAATATAAATAACATTTAAAAAAGTAATAAATATAAATAACAACAAAAGTGTTTCAATGTTAACCTAAAGTAAAAAACCAAGTGTATGTGTATTAAAATCAATTTCAAATTAAACAAATTTATCAATATTCAAAACATTTATGTAGTATGTGGCTCACCTATAGCAAAGGGAAAAGTTAAGCGAAAATCATTAGGTAGCTTCAAATCAAATATTAGCAAAAGTGGATCACTATTTTGAAACTGATCACACTGTCTTAAATGTGAGAGTATAAAAAGAGTAGAACAGAAATGGAAGCTTAGAACTACACTTCGTCACATCACCTATTGGTACGCTTTGTTGGTTTCTTCATGTCTTGACGATATATAATGTTGGAATTGCATGGAGTCCAACTTTTAGTGTGCTATTACTCTCTGAATCACAGATTTATTAATTTCTTGATGATGATTGTTGTTTTAAGCATCACTGAAATTGCAATTTGGATAAATATGTTAGGTGTAAACTTTTTTGAGGAATAAAAACTTGAATAAGTTTTGCGCCTCGACAGATTTGATCTTTTTTGGTGTTTGATAGATTTTGACTTAAGATGAATATTTTGGTAAAACAAGACAATTGGATTCCAAGAAAGAAGTTCATGATATAAAATGGTCATCAATATTGGATGGGCGTAGAAAATAGGTAGTAGATAGGTTGTTATATTTCTTGTTGTGTAAAAGTGGTTATTTCTTTGAGAAGCCACAAACCATGGTTGAAGGAACAACAACTCTATAATCTGTACGCAATTTTATATAATGTAATGCTTTCTTTTTTTGCATGTGCTACGTGTTATGCTCTGCAAGTTATTGTTTGGTGTGTATTTGTGATTTGAAATTGATCATTATATAATTTGTCATCTATTTTAGTGTTTTTTAGGTGTTAAAACGTTCGATGTGCTCGTTTAACTATAGACAATATCACAATATTGTCACCCAACCATAGGCACGCAGCCACCCCCGAGCACCGTAACCTTGATAAATAGAATAATTCTGGAGACAACACTAGACCCCCACAGATAACCAAGAGAGAGTGCACCTCTCTCTAAAGATAGGGCACCAAGCAGAAAGTCCCAAACCACAGACCAAGACCAGCTCCCAACTACAGTTGTTGCAGTTGCACTCTTCCTCTATACTTGCGCACCACTTATCTTGAGTGAGAGTGTGTGTCTCCAAATGAGCTCAAGCACCCTCTATTTATAGTGCTCCTTGTCAACTATCTAAGTCGACTTCTCTTTCTAGAGGCTAATACTTTAATATTAATTATTTTACTGAGTCGACTTGTCTTCTAGTGTTCTCACACATCTGTTTAGGGTTTTTCTTGCTTCCGAAATATTTTATTCTAGTCAGAGGTTACACATGGAGGTTGATACCTCTCGTAGCTACCATAATATCAACACTATCTCCTAGCTAGGGATGTATTAATTGTAATAGTCTCAAGCAGACCATTCTACATATAGCATCACCATAGCCACATTGTTAGGTAGCTAGAGAGGTAGTGGGGGGGGTTGGGGGGAGCAAAGGGCCCATAGTGATAATAGTGGAAGCCATTCAATGTAAGGTGGACTAGGTCCACTATATTATTAAATAAGACCCACTATGGTAGTTAAATATAATAAATGTAAGAGGACTTCTTAGAAG